>CAKNYM010047646.1:26212-64900 GCA_932195095.1 Andricus curvator
TGGGAGAAAAATGTAAGGGATGATCTAAAAGAACTAGGACATGATTACTTAAACTGGATGGAGAATGCACAAGATAGAGATGTGTGGCGGTCTCGGGTAGATGAGGCAATGAACTTTCGAGTTCGAACTGCTAATCTATAATAATAATAATGTCGCTTATTTTACAGAATTTGATTATCTCAGAACTTAGATTTCGTTGAGATAAGGAAATACTGATTAATAAGCGACCTGGTGTAAGAGATTCGAGAAAACTAGAATTCTCTCCTTCTTTTCTATGAAAAGAAGCAAGTGATTTGTTGATTGCTTAAATAATTGCAATCTGTTTTTCACAAAAAATATCACTGTTAACATTCATTAACTGCCTCAATAATTACAGAACATGATAAATTCGCACGACAGACAGGGGAAAAATTGTTTAAACGATTAAAAATTGTTTAAATAATTGCCAAATAACCTTAAAAAAATATTACTCTTAACATTCATTAATTGTTTCACTAATTTAAGACAATACTAACTTTTCACGATTTAGTGGAAAAAAGACGAAGTTTCTCGTCCCGAAATTCGGGAGGACTAGTGAAACATTTTTCAGAAACTTGGCTAGTCGTCCCGAATTTTCGGGACCACTAGTCCATCCCCTTTTTCAACTCCCTGAATTTTTCAGGACGACTAGACGCAGTCGGAAAAATCATAAAAACAGGAAAATGAAAAATAGTAACGTTTCACTATTCACAGAAACAAATTGTTGAAAGAAGTTAGGGGTGTCAACATCTTCAATTATAATATAGATTCCTAGTAAAAATTGACTTGTATTAAAACATAATATCTTGCAAAAGAAAGCGTGTTTCAGAAGAAGGATTCTTCTTCCGATCTCTCTAGTAGCTTAGTGGTAGAGCACCTGACCGGCAATCAGTTGACCTGGCGTTCGAATCCCAGTAGATCGGAAGGAGAATATCATAAAAGCTATTCGCTGTGAAAATAATGACGAGGTAAATTGTTTTCTTAGAGAAATTTAGGTTGTACATTTTGGTGGATCTCGATAACAAATCGCGTTTTACATACTCGTAATTTATACGAAAGACACTAAAGACAAGCTTAAAACTCAGAGTTTTTGTACGATGACAGAATTGAACCAATATAATGCGCCTGCAATATATGCGCACATATTGAGCCTATTTAAAAATATGGTTTTCAAAATTCAGTAACTCCTGTAATCCGATTGCATTTTCTGCGCGACAGCCCCAGCACGCAATACAGAAATAAGTCTATGTTCCATTGTCTGGCCATTGCCAGGGTCGCACGGGGACTGAGTTGAGATGATCTTTGGGTCCTTCATCCAAATTTATCATTCGTTGAGCAGGGTTAGGTAGAAAGAAAGGGTCGCATCGGTAACACGGGGGATAAGATGAATCTATGGCTTTCAACATACGCTTTACTTTAAGATTTCCCGGGTGCAGAGGAAGTTCTTATAGTTGATTCGCACCACGATGACTCTAGTAGTACTTCAACCCGACTTTTTGTCCGGAAATCGACCCCGTACCTTGCAAGCCTACAAATATAGGTCCGAAACACTTAGAGGAGGAGAGTTGGTTTCCATGTCGATAAGATTCTGTGAAAGGTTGTAAATTTCCTAAGGAGGACCCAGTGAAAGATTCTTTAGATCTGCTCTCCAGAAGACTTTTTCCCACCTCGGAACAATTGAAATGAAAATCCTCTAGGCTTGGTTTAGATGTTGTGGCACCCTTGGAATTAGAGGAGACGATAAAGATATCCACGCAAGGTCGTAATGCCACATCTGACCAAAGGCGTTCACAAATTCTGGTTTCTGATACCTCAGTTTTGATGAATAAGTTGGAACGATTGCTGATTGTGCGGTTGCGGTCAAATCTATTTATGCAACTACCCATTTATCAAGAAGCCAGTCTATTACTCTCGTCGACGAATGCCAGTCTTATAGAGAACCCAGTCTTGATAATTGATCTGCTACCACATTGTATACTTCTGGTATAAAGTGAGCCTCCAATCGAAGATCTAGTTTTGAAGTAAAGGCAACAGTTTCTCTGGTCACTGAAATGGAGGTTGTGACTTCGTACCTCCTCGCCTCCAAATATAAGCTATCACTGTCTCGTTGCCTAATTGAATTGATAAGGCTGTTTCCTGCAGAATACGAGCATTTCTGACAATCTTTATGTACACTGCTCACATTTGCTTTTTGTTTGTATCCCAATTTTTCTAATCTGAACTCCATTGACCTTTCATCAGGTTGTCTACCTATTGGGTTCCTCAACCTATGTTGGATGCGTCTATTTCTAGCGGACTCACGATATTCACTACAGATGGCGACAATTGTTCGGAAACTTTTATATTAATTCGCTTGTTTCAACCCACCCCGTGTTCCAACCTGCCCCGGATTTCCCTAAATCACGAAGAATCTGTGTGCACTAATAGAGCACCTACATAACAAGCTTTTACCAATGAATTTGAACGCAACAATAAATGGGTTAGAGATGCAAACTCTTGTGTATTGTACAGATGTGGCAATCGTTAGAACGTTGGGCTGTAGAACTAGGCCTAAAAATGCCGTCTTTGTGTAAGGAGCAAATTTGGTCGATTGTCTCAATATAAGAAAGGAAATAGAACCAGAAAGATAATACACCATGTTACTAAAATGATCCACCCTCGGAACATCGAGACATTGACACTAGCAATATTTGATGACATTATAGAATCCCAACGGCAGGGACTTGATGTTCTTGCTGCTAGACTGCTGCGGCATAATAAGAGTTGTGCAAGAAGGCAGCAAAATCGTACCTTTCAGGTAGACGGGAGACGGTTCTATTGTGAACTAGGTAAAGAATAACAGATCCAGCAAGACATCGAAGTTCTGTAATTGTAAGACATGGAGAACTACTGGTCGGATGTTTAGGGAAAAACAAAGAGAAGCAACTTAGACAATGTGTGGTTCCGACTGGAGATGGAATGAGCAAGCAATAACCCTGTAATCACAGTAAAAACTCTGGAATACAGTTTATTGCAGCTAATTCCAAGATGGGGTTCCATCTCTTTCAGACTTCGGGTACGAAACTACCGTCTACTTTTTTTGCCGCAAAACTGTAAAAACAATTGACAGCAGGTGACGCTTCGTACCCCAAATCCGAGGGAAATGATACCTTGTGTAATGGTACCATTCACACTACCAAGGTTATTTTTTGTTGCAGGGAGATGGTACCCTGAAATAAGCATTAGATTCACACTTTGTTTTTCCTGTGATGGATCCTACTAACATCACAGATTCAGATGTTTCAGAGGTTTTGAAAAGGGCAAGTAACTGAAAAGCCTCAGGTCCGATTATGGTGCACAATTTCTGGTACAAGTACCTGACGAGTGTGCATCCTGCGTTGCCAAGGTATTTTCAAAAGATCGTGGAAAATCCAAATCTGATGTCAGGTTTTATGCTCAAAGGAAAACCGTATATGTTGACTAAAAAACCAGACGCTCAAAGTCCATCTGAATTTCGAACAATATCTCCCAAAGACTTATAAGTGCTTTTTGGCTGCAATTGCCGAAAAAGTGTACTCTTATTGTGACGAGAATAACATCCTAACAGAAGAATTAAAAGAATATTGCAGAAAATATTGGGCAGTGAAGATGTAGTCATCATTGACCCTATGGCCATGGCATGGCGCAAGGCAAAAAACATCGATGAAGCTTGCACATGTCTTACATTGACTAGAGGCAAGCTTCCCCATCGGTATCACATGATTATTTGCTTGAAGTTTTAAAAGTTTACAAGATCTGCATGATAACGAGGATGGTCATCAGCTAGCCCATCTTCTATACATGGATTACCTGAAGCAATTCATAATCAAATATAAACGTGTGCATCTCATAAGAGTCAACTTCCAATTGTGTATAGACAAATAAAAAAAAAGGCTTCTCGGTTCTCAAAATGGAATAGTAGTACAGTATGTATTTAATGGAATGTATGTATTTAATATGTATTTAATGTGTGTATTTATTCTATGTATTTAATATGTATTTAATGGAATAGTATTATAGTATGTATGAATACGCAGCAATTACGTAATATTTTATCGTGATCTTGATTGAGATTTCAAGAGTAGGATTTTCGCTTGACTTTATGATTTTTCCAAATTTTTAGGAACACTTCTAGATTTGGCAAAGAGTTGAACTCAAGATTTCAAAATGTTCACTTTACTAAAAGAAGCTTGTAACTTTGAAGCTGAATATTTTTTGACTTGTTCATTAAAATAATTTCGATATAGGCGAATTCGTCGCGAAATTGTCTAATCTTCCAAATGATTCTACTTGCAAAGTCATAGATTCAGTTTCTGCACAGATATTCGTCTTTGAAGTGAAGTATGAATTTTTAAACGATTAAAGGAAATGTACTCAAACTTTATTTCGGTATTAAAAAAGGCGCTTAATAAAAAAAATAAAATTCCGTTATGGTATACATTTTTTGAATATCTTTCTTTGAACTATTGAGAGTAAGATTCCATGCGTGCAAAATATTTACTAGTTCAAGAGATTATTAATAGTTTTTAACTGTTAAAATGAAATTTTTTATTAATCAATACTTTTTTTATCAATTTTTATTTGTACCATAGCTACCTTGAGGATTCGCATGTTCGTTACTCATTCCAAAGTTTGCCAGAAAGTCCCTTGTTTTGGGTAGCACACCTGATGATATTTCTGTGAAAAGACAAACACCGTTGATGAATTTTTAATGTTAAAAATGTATGACAAATAGTAAAGGGACAATTCGATTATTCCATTTTATTTTGTGTATGTCAGTTACAACATAAGTTGTGAAATCAAGTTTGTCAAGTAATTCTAAAAGATATCTCTTAATTGTTTTCTTGGAATTAATTAGAAATATATAATTGTGAAAAGTTAAGTTGGAGAACGCGATTCTGAGAAACTTTTTTTTCGTACTAACAAGTGATTACTTCAATGTGAATAGAAAAACATATTTACAAACTTAATCTATTTTACCTTACTTCAAAGTAACAATCAAAACTCAAAATCATTATTTTGGGGAAGAAGTGACGCGGAAAAAGTCTGTCTAAGTATTGAACTTAAGTATTGTGTACTTTAACAAGTTTCCGCCGTTTTCTGTTAAAAATGTAAGACTTTTTAAAAAAAGAAACATAAACAATTTCTCATTAAAAGTATTTTTCATGGTCAGCTATAACATTTCTCTATTTTTCAGGCAGCAAATGGATGTCGCTATAAAAAAATAGTTCTTCTTTTGAAGCGATTCACTCATCAAGCTAATTTTTTTACATGTCCCGCAAATGCTGTTTTGTGGGCACGAAACTCGACATTTTTAATGCAATAGAAAAATGCATTGTTTACACTGCACTCAAATGGCATATACTAAATACTAACTTACCAATGGAATTAAGAATAATGTCCAAGGTTAAGACCACAATATAAAAGATCCTCATTTTTTCAAAGTGTGGGAAAAACCGATTAACGCAGAATTTTGAGAACAGCGTAACTAATGACTGTTCTGACCATTCGTACATATATACTTTTTTGAGATATTTGTGTTTTCCCCTACCCAAGCATAAATTGCGTATATGGATAATTTTAGGAGTTGGTTTCATGAAATATTCCAATTAGTAACACATAATTATTCAGTTAGTAGAAGTTTAACTCTCGCACGTATATAATTATTTTACCTTGACAAACGCAGATAATTTATGTTTGAAGTAATCGTATGTATTTCTTCTCGTCCATCTTGAGAAGCTCAAAGAACATAATGTATACTGAGTAAACATAAAATCGCTCTTTAGCAAACATTTTTCAGGCAAGTCTTTCAGGTACTTGAAATTTTTCCAAGATTGTGAGCTAGATAAGACCTTTTTTTAAAGATATTAATAATGTTCACGTAGATTTCAAAAACTAAAAAAGGATATTTTTTCAACCCTATTTAGCAGATTTTTGAAACCCCAAATTTTCAACAAAACACGCACAGTTGCATTGTTAACCCAAGAATGCGAAATTTCTACCAACAGAGATGAATTTTCAAGCCATAAAGATGAATTTTAAATAAAAATACATGCCATTTTAATCAGATAGTTGAATTTTCAAATAAAAAAGATCAATTCTTAACCAAAAATGGGATAGTTAAATTTTATTAAAAAAATTTTTTCAACCTAAAAAACGAATTTTCAAGAAAATAGTTAAATTTTCAGCTAAAGGGATGAATTTTCAACTAATTTTGAATTTCAAGACAAAACAATTTTTTTCAATGAAGTAGTTCAACTTTCAATAAATGACTTGAATTTTAAATTTGAAAATATAAATTTTTAACACGAAAGTTAATTTTCTACAAAATTCTTCAATTTTCAACCGAAAACGATATTATTTGCCAATCAAAAAAGACGAATATTCAATAAAATAGATAAATCCTCCATCAAAAGAGATACCTAAATGTTGCAAGGTAACTGATTTGACCTTATGTTTGATAAGTATTAGCGAAGTGTTCGACGGATGACATGTATCGTCGGGTGCGTCTTTATTGGACCATAGACAGGTATGCTTCTCCTTGACAGCTGATAGACCTGAGGTTCAAAGGTATAGAAAGCCTAAAGCAACTGACTGGTATAATTATAGGGAGGATCACAACAGTTTGCTGGGCGCTACACGGGCAGAATCAAGTCTAAAATAGATATGAACAAAGCGTCTGAGGACAACTATCCTCTTCGTATTAAGAAAACGGACAGCGATGCACCCTCGTGGAATCCTGGTCCAGAGGTCCTGAAAAAGGACACTCGACGCCTTTTTAACGGGGCTAAAATAAATGGTAATTGGGACTTGTACAGGGTAACCTTAACAAGATAAGAGGTGCAAAGTGCCGCAAGGGACTCGTGGAGGGGGTTTTGTCAGGGAATCGAGAATATGCTTGATACTGCTAGATTCCAGAGGAACTTGAGGGATAACTCATCATGTCAACTGTAGGAATTAATATTGCCTTTTGGTGAAATGGCTGAGACCATTTTAAGCTGCAGAAAATGATAAAATATTCCCTGCATTAATTCAAGAATGATTTCTGCCCTTGGTTGGTCTATTGTGCGGAATCTTTCGGGCACGCTTAGCAATGGCATACACCACAGCAGCATGGAGAAAGGCTAAAGCAATCTGCATTTCAAAGCCGGTTTAGAATATCTGCTGTGTGGCAAAATCCTTTAGATCGATCAGCTAGACAGAGCGATCATCGCAGCAATGATGCCTCTGTGGTTCTGCAGAGGGGCATAGCTGTGAGGCACACAGGTATCTTACTAATCCAGGAACCTTAGTTAGTTCGAGATACCATTCGGGCATTTGGGGGAGAGCTGATTTTTGTTACAGGGACCCAAAGGCGGCCAAACCATGTTCGAGAGATCTGATGGTGATAACCACAGATCTTGGAGGAATTGGAAAGCTCGTCATGGGGTCAGCCTATTTTCCATGTGGCAGCGAAGCCAACCCACCAGAGGAAGTACGTATACTGATGGAATACTACAAGATAAGGTGTATTCCTCTTTTGTTGGATTGTGATGCTAACTCCCACCATACTTTGTGGGGTAGCACGGACACCAACACAAGGGAGAATTATCTTTTCGAATATTTAATTACTTCTGATTTAGATATTCTCAACACTAGGAATACCCCAACGTTTCACAACTTGTTTAGGGAAGAAGTTATTGGCATCACCCTCTGTACCGGTAGTTTCAGAGGCAATGTTGAGAAGTGGAGAGTCTCAGACAAATCGGCTTTCTCAGATGACTCACAGATAGAGTTCGAGTTGGAATCTACCGCACCCGAGATCCCTACGTGAGCCAGAAATCCAAGACGAACGGACTGGGACCAGTAATCCACCGAAATAAAGAGTGCCATCTCGTAGATACTCAAGTCGATTAGAGATTGGGACACCCTGGAGATGGCAGCCAATATTTTCAAGACGGCCACCACATCTATGTATGAAAAAAACTGTCAACCCATAAGAGCCCGAAAGGCTGGGGAGACACACTGGTCGAACGGAAAACTCGAAGAGCTTCGCAGGAAAGCCAGAGAGAGGTTTAGACGTGCCATTACCGGCAAAAGAAATGAACTATGCACCTCATTTACGACGATAAGGGATAAATACAGAGGTGTAATACATAAGGCCAAGCAAGAAAGCTGGACCAAATTTTGCACAGACATCGAGAAAGGAGCAGAGGCGGCTAGACTGGACAAGCAGCTCTCTCTAAATCCGGATGCTATTCTTGGCACTCTAAAATTTCCCGACGGAGGATACTCATTGTCGAACGAGGAGACCTTAGCTCACCTGATTAAGGAACATTTTACAGGCTTCATAAGGTCTAGGGAAAAGGAGACGAAACCAATGAGGCAACCAAAGCCGCCTGTGGTTCACCTTGGCCCGAAACGGCGGCTAGCCGACGAGATTGTTACCCCCTCCAGGGTCAGGTGGTCCCTTAAGTCTTTTAGCCGATATAAATCTCCTGGTCCGGATGACATGTACTCGGTCTTCTTATAGAACGCTGGAGAGATCACCGTATAGCCCCTCGTGAGACTTTTTATGGCTAGTCTGACTCTGGGATGTGTCCCGACGACATGGAGAGGTACGCGAGTGGGTTTCATGCCGAAAGCAGGCAGGATCGGTTATACTTCACTCAAGGATTTTCGTCCCATCAGCCTTACATCTTTCCTCCTAATAACTGTTCTAAGACTGGGTTTAAGAGGCCGTATTAGCCTATCTACGAGAAAGTAATGGCTTAACGGCGAGGAACACCTGCCTAGTGATGGGGACAACTGTTTCATAGATGGCTTCAGGAATGAGGAGAAAAAGCGCTTACATGGCACAGGAGTATGGCATCAAGAGAAATATCCGTATCTGCTCAGACAACATGGCTGCTATAATGCCTCTGAATGGAACAACGACTACGTCGCTACTTGCATGTGAGTGTTTTGATGGACTACACAATTTAGCAAAGGAAAACGGCGTGACTCTACTTTGGATCCCTGGACACAGTGGCTTCAAAGGCATGGAGATCTTGGACAGGCTAGCAAAACTAGAAGCAAGAGAAATCTTTATTGGCCCTGAACCAGTTGTAGGCAATTCCAGTAGGTGAGTCACTGAAGAAATAACAGTTGGCTGATCGAAAGACATCAGAAGGAGTGGGGGAGTTGGGTTTTTCGAATTATATGTTCACATGTTAAAAATAATATCACAACTATATTGCACTTGGTTAAATCAATCAGTTTCACAGTTTTAATGACAAAGTGATTGCAGATTGCGACAAAATATAAAGATTTCAAATTATGGACACGAGAGCACATGTTTGAAATGCCCTCGAGTTATATGAACAGAAAGTACCAGTATAGAGCACTGGTGTCGAAGACAAAAATGTTTCAAAATCGGTATTTTAGTTGATAAGGTAGAAATTCAACTAGTACATTTTATATCAAATAAATTTGAATTTGTGCAAGTCTAAACACTATGTTCTTAGCTCCTAAGAAGTAATTTCTTTCTCTTAATTATTTTCACTTTCGTTGCAAAGAAATATGTCTTAGTATTGAAGAAATATTACAAAAGAAATTATTTCTTTGAGTCTTGACTTTGAGGCATGACTTTTTTGGCCTGTTAATAATATTTCTTCAACTGAAGTAATGAAATCCTTGGTTCAAAAAAAATAAACCAAAGAAACGCATTTCCTTGGATCCAGTAATTTTTTTTCAGCGTGAGGCCGGCCGTACGAATAGTCACTTCGTTTTTTTTTATAATCAAATCAACGGTGTAAAGAATTGTGGTTTATACATGTGATAGTCTAAAACAGTTTAGGATTGGGTTATGGTTGCCTAATGGAGAATCCTCGACTTCTTTTATGGTTAATGCTTCAACCGCGCCGCTGAACATGTTAATTTTCGCCCGTTTCATCTTGCAAGCGACAGAGGTATAAATTCCACGGAACATCATTTGTTTGTTCGATTTTTCCAATATTGCAAATACGTCACCATTGCGCGCTGTTAGTACAATTCGTTCGCCGGTTGACATGGACGTATAGACATTATTTTTTGTTTTCAATTGAATTGGTTTATCGAGAGGAAAAATGTATCTTCGAAGTTCGAAGATCTGGTTCGGATTGGTGATGGGAATCAGTCTAATAAATGGAAGTTCTTCAGGATTAAATCCAAGTATGAGCTGAGAATGATATCTTCTAGGAGGAGACCTTGTCCTGGCACGAAGAGAAGGCTCGCCAGGTGGAGGAGACCCGGCAGAAGAATGACGTATAGCAAGAGGAAGAAAGCTTTCTGGAGAATGAAGTCTGGTAAGAGGAAGAGTCCTTTCTGGAGAATGAAATCTGGCAAGAGGAAGAGTCCTTTGTGGAGAATGAATTCTAGCCAGAGGAAGAGTCCTTTCTGGAGAATGAGGCCTGGCAAGAGGAAGAGTCTTATCTGGAGAATGTCTGTCAGAAGAAGAAGATTGTCCGTAACGAGGAACACTAGAAATTGGGTCGCCATTAGGAAAAGCCTCGGATTGTGTACTTAACTCTGCAACAAGAAAAATAGGAGTACATTTTTCTTAAAGTACACAATCGTATAATGGTATATCATGGGTTGTGAATGTGGTTGTAATTACCAATGTAGTTGTCAACTTTTTGCAACTTTTTTATCAAATTCTGCTTGTCATGAAAGAACTTAATGCTATTTGATATTATTTTTAGAATTCACCTAAGCCTATTAGATTGCACACCAAATGCGCTCCATTACACCATAAAGTAAAAATTTTGCGCAACAAAAGTTTATGAGTTGCTTGGAGTGTTGAGTTGGGCAGCAGTGGGGAGGGTGTTACGCTAGCTCCCATTTTTTGGAAACATCACTTTTAAGTACGTAATCTTGAAGAACATAAAATGGTTTTCATCGCAACACTAAAGAAAAGTATTGCACCACAATGATAAGGGAGTTATCGGTGGTGCCCAGCTGAAAATTCCTGTACAGGAATCTGTAGGAATTCTCTAGGAAAGCTCCAGGAAAATCTGGCTAGCCAGATTGAAAATCTGAACTGAGTAAAATTCAAAAAGGTGTAAGGCAACCGGTGCTTGATGTTTTAAAATTTTACAAGGTCAGCATGATAAGGAGGTTAGTCCTTAATCATCTTCTATATATAAATCATCTGAAGCTATATGCTAGTTCAAACCAGAAACTGTGGAAAAGTTTCACAATAAAATATAAATATGTGCACCTCATAAGAGTCAAATTCCAATTGTGTATACAATAATGAGAAAAACGGTTTCTCGGTTCTGCGAATGGAATAGTTTTACAATTAAAGATAAAAGTGTGCATCTCATAATAGTGGTCTTCAAATTGCGTATAGAAAAATAAGAAAAACGGCTTCTCGGTTCTCGGAATGAAATACTTTTACAATCAAATATAAACTTTTTGATACTCTACAGTTCAGCTGCCTATTTGTATAGAAAAATGAGAAAAATGGTTTCTCGGCACACTAAAAATGTTTAGTCTACGCTCACATAATTCCGGTGAACCTAGCCGCCCTTTCCAGTTTTCCTGGGCTCACCGCAAAAATTTCTTCTACCGAATTTCGGTGAACCTGACATGGCCTTTTCTATTCTATTTTAACCTAATTTCTTTACCAAGCTGCCCTTGTAAAAAGAATTATAGGAAATTCAGTACAGGGGTGTAATGATTTTCATATAATGCATTTTTCATAATTTTTTCGCGTTTCTAGAAAAATCATTATAGAAACTCATTATAAGATATTCAGTACAGATATAAATAATGTAAAAGCATCAAAAGAATGAATGCAAAAAATAGATGAACTGCAAACCAATTCTTTGTTTATTTATTTAATGCAGGATTTCAAATTATTTGAAGGGATTGCCCAGATTATAAAGAATTTCACAGGATTTCAAAATAGTTTAAAGATTTCAAATACATTCATTCATGATAGCAATAGGATTTAAGGATTTTAATGTCTTGTCGCTTATTCTTAAGAATTTCAAGAGATTTCACAAGATTGAATGATTTTATTGAATCACCAGGGATTTCTCACATTTTAAGGTATTTCGAAGATTTCTAGGGATCTAAACGGTTTTTTAGAGCTTTAATAAATATGTTTCATTTAATTTAGGATCAAGAAATTTCAAATGGTTTCTACTTATTGTGATGGATTTTTACGATTTCCAAAGATTTCAAGGGATTTTAAGGGATTGCAAAGAATTTCTAGAGATTTCTTGGCAATAAATTAAATTTTATTTTTAAAGATTTCTATGGATTTCAGCGCGACTTCAAGAGATATGAATGACAACAAATGTTGAAGGATTTTAATTATTTTGAGTTATTTTAAACGATTCAAAATACATCCAAAGGATTTCAAAGAATGTTGTAGGATTTCCAATGGAAAATACCGTTACTTTGTAGTTTATCTACCTTTAACATTTTTTCGAACATTTTTCTTTAAACCATTCGGAATAAGGTTCAATGCATGTAACATATTTACTAGTACAAGAGATAATTAATAGTTTTAAACTGTTAAAATAATTTTTTTGTATTAATTAAGACTTTTGTTATCAATTTTTATTTGTACTATAGCTACCTTCATGATTCGCATGCTCGTTACTGATCCCAAAATTTGCCAGAAGGTCCCTTGTTTGGGGCGACATACCTGATGAAATTTCTGTGAACAGACAAATAAGATTGATGAATTTGTAATGTTAAAAATATATTACAAATAGTAAAGCGGCGATTCGAACATTCCATTTAATTTCGTGTAAGTCAGTTACAACATAAATTGAGAAATCAAAATTTGTCTACTTCAACGTGAATGAAAAAATATTATTATTATTATATCGATTAGCGATTCGAACTCGAAAGTTCATTGCCTCATCTACCCGAAACCGCCACGCATCTCTATCCTGTGCATCCTCCATCCAGTTTAAGTAATCATGTCCTTCTTTCATTGCCCATTCTTGCTACATGAACCGCCCATCTTAATTTACGCGCTTTCATAACTCTATTAATATTTGCTGACCCGTAGAGAGCGTGCAGCTCATCATTATGCAGTTTTCTCCATTCACCAGTCTCTCCGTCCCTCTTTGGACCATAGATTTTTCTAAGTACTTTATTTTCAAAAACTCTAAACCTATTCTCCACTCCCTTCGTCAGCGCAAACGTTTCACACCCGTACATGACGACCGGCATTATTATCGTTTTGTAAATTCTTACTTTGATGTTTCTAGATAGCAATCGCGATGTTAGTAGCGTGTTTGCTGCATAATAGCACCCATTGCCAGCGTGCAGCCGCGCGTTGATTTCCGTTTTATTGTTATTTTTGCTAGTTATAATAGACCCGAGGTATTTGAACTCGTTAACTCTTTCGAATTTCATATTTCCGGCCATTAGATCCCCGCCTACATTACTTTGTTCGGATCTGACGACGGTCATATATTTTTTCTTCGATTCGCTAACTTCCAAACCAATATCTTTGGCTTTTGTGATCAAGATTTCTGCATTTTTAGCTACGGTTTCTTTATCATCCCCTAGTAGGTCGAGATCATCCGCATACACAAGAATTTGTATTATCCCATAGAGGGTAGCACCGGTCGGATTCACTTGTACTTGTCTGACCACGTATTCTAAAACTAAGTTGAAAAGGACGCACGAAAGTGCATCGCCCTGTTTCAGGCCATCGCGGATCGAAAACTCTTCCAATAAACTTCCGTTTGCACGTATTCTACCCCTACTGCCGCTTAAGCAAATTTCGATAAGTCTAACTAATTTTCTTGGTACACCCAAGAACTCTAGGATCCAGTACATTCGTGCGCGTATAATAGAGTTGTAAGCTTTTTTGCAATCGATAAATAGCTGATGTACTACTTCATTAAATTCCCATTTCTTTTCTAACAGTTGTCTAATTGTAAACATTTGATCGCTTGTAGATCGGTTTCGGCGGAATCCACACTGGTAATCCCCAATGATTTCCTCGGCAAAAGGAGTTAGTCTACTCAAGATTACATTGGACAGGATCTTATAGCACAAAGGCACAAGTGAAATTCCCCGATAATTGTTACAGTTCGTTTTATCGCCTTTTTTCAAGATGGGAATAATAATACAGGTATTCCATTCCTCCGGCATGCGTTCTGTTTTCCAAACTGCGCGTATTAATTTACAAATTTGCCTTGTGAGGCAAGGGCCTCCATTTTTTATTAGTTCTGACGGTAGGTCGTCGATGCCCGCGGCTTTGTTATTTTTTAACTTCTTTATGGCCATTTCCGTTTCTACATCCGTAGGATCATCAATTAGTAGATCGACAGTGTGGATTTCACCGAGATTACCTTCAACGGGGGCTTCGCGTACATTTAATAGCTTATCGAAATAGTTTTTCCATAAATTCAGTCTCTCTGTCGCAGCGGCTACCAGATTGCCATTTTCGTCCCTCATTACTTCCGTTATACTTTGGAAGCCTTTCCTTATAAAATTGATTCCCCTGTACATCTCACGCGGGTTATTTTGTTTATTATGCGTTTCTATTGCTAGTATTTTATTCTTTTCCCATTCCCTTTGCTTGGATCTATAAAGCCTATTTGTACTTTTACTAATCTCGAGATACTTCTTATGTGTTTGTTCGCACTTATGTTGTAAACTAATTAGTTTGGCCTTCCGACGTTTCTCAAACCAAAGTTTGCACTCTTCGTCAAACCATGGTTTGCTTTTGGTTATTTTCTTTGAACCTATAGTAAGTTTCGCGGCTGTCTTTATCGCCTTTTTCATATTGCTCCACAGGGTTTCCAAGTCCTCCTCGTAATTATCGTTATCGTCTCTCTGTTCTTGGAGAGCGTCGAAACTATTAGAAATCTCAACATACTTAATCTATTTTACCTTACTTCGTAGTAACAATCAAAACTCAAAATCGTTATTTTGGAAAAAAGTGACGCAAAATTTACAGGGTGATTAATTTAAAAGCTGATTTAAATACCCTGAAAATCACGGATTTTTTAGTTTTTTTCGCTAAGAGATATTTTTTCTCGAATATATAGAAAAGTTCTAAAGTTTAGAGTTTTTAAGAGAAAAGCTTCATATTTCAGCTAAGAAACTTAAAAATTCAGCGACGAGGCGCAAAGATAAATTTGTAATGAATTAAATTTGTATATTCGCGCCGACTGCTAAATTAAAATAAGTTACGATAACTTAACTGTATAGACATTGGTCAATCTTGTGGATTTAACAGAATGGACAAAGTATGGTAGTATTCCGCTATCACGTGAGATACGAGTTGCGGGCTAATTGGCTAAACGCGTCTAAAGTTGTTAACTTTACGCGCAATGAACGGAAAACGCGGGATAATTTCCATAGTTCCACATTAAGAGTTGTGGACTCGTTCATTCAGCTCTTGGACTTCGCTGAAGTAAATTTGAAAGATGCCGAGCAATGGAAAATTTTTATAACTATAGAAAGCTATTCGTGAAAACTTCGCCACGAATTGTGAGGAGCTGTGCTTACGCGTCTTCACAGGTATATTTTAAGTGTATGGTGTATGTTCATGTGGATGGTGAAGTTGTTGGAATACGAACCATTAGGTTCCAACGAAACAATTACATTTTGTTACAGCGTGGCGAATATAACCGGGCGTAATTGACGTCTAAATATGTGCTAGTAAATGGATTCCATGCTAACTGAGAAATCTTCCTTGAAATCGATGTTAAAGGCAATCTGTAGAAACCAATCAACCAATGTGATCAAATCATCGATTTTGGATTTACTAAAACTCTTGGAAATCCGGGTCATCAGTATTATGTTCCGTGAGATTCCATTCCTTTTTTAGGATGCTTCAGCATAGTCACGAGCGTGATTGAATTTTCAATCTGGTATGTGATTTGTAAAGAATATTGATTTTTGTCCTTTAACATGACTGTTTCTTGTTTTGTAATTTTTATTCATGATGTGTCAACATGTTTTACGATCTATTTTGACTACTGGACGTATCCACCAGTGATAAGGATTGGCTGATATTATTTTAAAGACTTTAATCTGCCGAGGTCTTTTGTTATCTGTGCGAATATACAATATTATATTAACAACTAAATGATTACTCATGCCGTGCTGTAAAATTTTATAAACTAAATACAATATCCTTATATTGATTTAACTACAGTGCTATAACAATTCTTTTTTATAAAAAATTTTATATCTCAACTCCTCTATTCTCGCCATATTCTAAAATCAATTTGCGTTATCTTGAACTTTTGCAGCTATATGAAACCTTGAATTATTTTGAACCAGAGCTAAAAATGTGAAGGTGATCCTAATTAATGTGAAGAAAATAATGAATTTAAAGAAAAAAAAAAGAAAGAAAATAAATTTATAAATGTAAGAAAAAAATCCGTTACATATTTGGCGCTCGAACAGGGAGTCGATGAATTAAAAAAAATAATTTATGTTTTGTGGCTCATGAATTTTCAAGTAAATGTCATTTTCTGACTTTACAGCTATCAATACTAAATCGAAAGGTTTACCTTTGCAAGAGGCAACTTTGAAACCTACAAGTAAAGAGAAAAAAAGGATACGTTTGATAAGTTCTCTGCGAAGAGAAATCTATCTGAAGTCATGAGTGAACAAGCTTTAGAAGCTTTAAAAAGAGAGGTAGACGAATTGAAACAGTTGAATAACACACATCGTGAGGAAATTAATCGATCTCGAGAACAGCGGTACCGATTACAAAATAAACAGCCTGTACAGCAGCAGGGGGGTAGCGAAAATAAAGCTATAAATAATCTGGTAGCGGGTTTACGCGTTTTGAATATTGATACAAAATTGCCTAAATTCGATGATAATCCGACAAAAAACCCGAATGAATTTTGACGAGCTTAAATACATATTTTACTCTAAAACAAGTAACTGAAGAACAAAAGTTACTTCTTTTGGAAAATGCTTTGGAAGGTAGGGAAAAGATTTGGTTTGAAGCAAGACGCGTAGATTATGAAAATTATGAAGCTTTTAGAACTGCATTTTTAGCCGAATTTTTCTCTATTCATGTTCGTGTCAAAATAAAATCGCTTTGGTCTGCTAGGCGTTTTGAGCCAAGTAAGGGAAATTTGCAAACATATTTTTTATCGCAATATAAAGAGGCACAATATTTTCTGCCGGTTTTGGAAGCATATGAAATAAACTATATCATCATTCAACAACTTCCGCTCAGAGTTAAAGTAACACAGGCCTTAGCGCACTGAGATTTGACTCATAAAGAAAGAGAGAGTAATCGAAAACGTCAACAAACGCAAAGTCTGAATGACAGCTATGAAAATAAAGATTTTAAATTTAAACCTCGTGGCTCTCAGAATGCTTATAAATAAATCAATAACATATCCCAGAATCTGGAAATGTCAAACCAATCTCGAAATCCTGGTTTTGTTTCTTGTAATTGTATGCATCAGAATTGCCATTCTGGATTCAAGAATGCACAAGCACCAGTTTATCGATCAGCTAACGCAATGTTGGCTCAGCCTTCTCATTTATCTAATTTTCCTGATGTCACTGTTCCCCCTCCTAATTGTTCACAATACTACAATTCAAATAATTTAAACTAAATCAAGACGCGGTGTATTCTGGTCCGACGGCGCGTCATGGGCCATTTGATATATGCGAAGACCTTTCTGATGACGTAATAAAGGAGCCAAAATCGGAGAAAACACCTGGCTCTTCTCAGACCCACAAATGTCTCATGCTCTTAGTGTCACTTTTTAATGTTCCAATTCCAGCTCTCACTGACACTGGACGTCAAATTACATGTATCTGTGAAACATTTCATTTTTACTTATTACAACATGGAAGTGTTTTAGAGTTACCGGTAACAAATGTTCTATTATTAACGGCAATCGGAAAAAAATGACTCGGATTAAAAAACAAGTTTTGTTTAATATGAAAATTGGGGAATACTCCAAACAAGTTTAATTTTTTGTTGTTCCTGAATTATCTAATAATATGATTTTGGGTAATGATTGGCTTCTGGATAAAGAGGCAATGCTTGATTATAAACATCGTATCGTCACACTTGATTGTTATCGTATTCCTAGAAAATTAGCGTTGTACGGTCGAGCGTCGTTTGAGAGAGTATTATCATCATATAACGATGATTTTACCATTATTCAGATAATGACTTTTCCTGAAATAGAAATTTACTATTCTGATTTTTCTTCTAAACAAAGGGATTGCAATGATACAAAATTTTCAAAACTACTTATGAAAGAAATTGGTATACAGACTGATGAATTTGTTGATCAACATAATTTTAATGAGATTATGCAGAAATTCCATGGTATAAAGTATATTTCAACGTCAGACTTAGCAAACGGATATTGGCAGATACAATTGCATAGGGACTCTCGTCAATATACTGCTTTTCTGTATAATTCAAAGGTTTATCATTTCTGTCGGATACCTTTGCTTTGAAAACGGCTAGTTCTGGATTCCTTAGAGCTTCAAATTTTGCATTAGGAAACTAATTTAATTCATGTCTTACAACTTATGTGGATGATTTACTTAGAACTAGTACCGGTGCTTTTGATGATCACATGCAGGATTTGTCAGCGATCTTTACAATTTCACAGGAAAAAAATTTTACTCAGCGATTAGATAAATCACTCTTTTGTCGAGACTGCGTTAAATTTCTTGGTTTTAAATTGTCTCTGAGTGGAATAAAGCCTGATCCTGATAAATTGGATATTATTCGAAATTTCACAGAACCAGAAAATAGAAATCAATTACAGAGTTTTTTAGGGAGATGCAACTATTACCAAAAGTTTGTTTCCCGTTACTCAAATTACTTAGATCCATTTAGAGGTATTCTTAAAGAGTCTAATCTTTGGTTATGGACCACCGATCATAAAAAAGCTTTTCTTGAACTAAAGAATAATCTCGCGAACTGCATAATGCTCAAGCATTATATTCCTGGAATACCATTTAAATTACAAACTGATGCTTCGAATAAAGGCAATAATGGGGTACTATATCAAACGACTGAAGATGGATGTCAACACGTGATTACACTTGTTAGTAGACGCTTGACTCAGGCAGAATTCCATTATTTTACTACAGAACTAGAATTGCTGGCAACAGTTTATTCAGTTTTGAAATGTCGTACCTTTTTACTAGGGAATAAATTTTAAATAATTACAGACCATCAAGAATTAACTTTTCTTAATGACGCAAATTTTCATAGCTCGCGTTTATTCAGATGGAGCATCCTTTTGCAACCTTATGACTTTGAGGTAAAGCATTGTATTGGACGCGAGAATATCATTGCCGATTTTTTTAGTAGGAACCCATCGGGTAAATTTGAGGAAGATTAAAAGAATACGGTGTCAATTTTTGATTTAGTCAATGCATTACCAATTTCAGTGAAACCGTTTAACTATGAAACTATTGATTGGAACCGAAATTTACGTAACGAATTGAAAAATATTAAACTTCTTCAAGATAAGGATAAAAGAATAAGGCAAGTTAAAGATGATGTAGATAACAAAATCTATTCAAATAATTACACTATTTCTCAAGATGTAGTATTCCGAAAAGATCAATCAATGAATAATTATCAATTAGTTTTGCCTGCAATTTTTATTACTAAGATTATGGATCATATTCATGCAAAACTCGAACATGCAGGTTATTACAAAACCTTAATGTATATTCGACCATTTTTTCATTGGAGATCAATGAGTTCGCAAATAAAAAAATTTGTTGTTTCATGTGATTTATGTCAGCGAGTGAAAGCTCGTAATTACAAAATGGAGGGAGAGTATCAATTTGTCAAATCTGAACGACCTGGAGATCTGGTCACCGTTGATTTTTTTGGATCGTTGCCGCGGTTAATTGGGGAAGTTGAATATATTTTCGTTGTGCTTGATGCGTATTCTAAATACGTTAAATTATATGCTATTAAGAAAGAAACAACAAGGGCTGCTCTTAATAGGTTATTGAATAAATATATTCCGGAAATGGGAAAACCTGAAAGAATTCCAGCAGATAATGGTACCCAGTGTACTTCTCCTGTTTGGAGTAGAGCTTCGCAGGGGTTGATATTCGGCCGATATTTTGTTCTATCAGACATCCTCAAAGTAATCCAACTGAAAGGGTTTTGCGTGAGTTTGGCCGTTTGTTTCGAACACTCTGTTCAGAATCTCACACGCGTTGGGCAAGCACTTGCCAGAAATCGAATATTATTTAAACATTACCACTCATAGTAGCACGGGTTTATCACCTTATGAATTGCACTTTGGTGTTAAACCCCAGGATAAGATCAAAAAATTGATTTCATTTCCAGAATTGGATGATTTAACACATGATGCTAAAATTATCTTGACACGTGAAAGATTGTTGGATAGTTTTGAAAAGCGCAAAAAGGCACAGAAGGGACATTCTGAAACTGAGCTCAAGGTTGATGATTTGGTTTTGCTTAGGATACCTAAAAAATCTGATAAACTCAAAGGAGTTACAGAGAAGGTTTTCCATCTTTTCTATGGTCCTTATAGGATATCTAAGATTTATGGTCAGAATGCTTATCAGTTGGTAGAAAAGGATAATCCCACATCGATTATGGGAATTTATAATCGGTATATTTTAAGTGTATGGTGTATGTTCATGTGGATGGTGAAGTTTTTGGAATACGAACCATTAGGTTGCAACGAAACAATTACATTTTGTTACAGCGTGGCGAATATAACCTGGTGTAATTGAAGTCTAAATATGTGTTAGTAAATGGATTCCATGCTAACGGAGAAATCTTCCTCGAAATTGATGCTAAAGGCAATTCGTACAAACCAATCAACCAATGTGATCAAACCATCGATTTTGGATTTACTAAAACTCTTTGAAATCCGGGTCTTCAGGATTATAATTATAATTTGCAATCTGGTATGTGATTTGTAAAGAATATTGACTTTTGTCCTTTAACATGACTGTTTCTTGTTTCGTAATTTTATTCATGATGTGTCAACATGTTTTATGATCTATTTTGACTACTGGACGTATTTACTAGTGAAAAGGATTCGCTGATATTCATGCAAAGACTTTAATCTGTCGACGTATTTTGTTATCTGTGCGAATATACAATATTATATTAACAACTAAATGATTACTCATGCCGTGCTGTACAATTTTATAAACTAAATACAATATCCTTACATTGATTTAACTAAAGTGCTATAAAAATTCTTTTTTATAAAAAATTTTATATCTCAACTCCTCTATTCTCGCCATATTTTAAAATCAATTTGCGTTATCTTGAACAAATTGAATCCTCTGAGGTATAAATTTTTCATTTGAAAAAAACTGTAAAACACTGATTAAGATAAGTAATTCCTAAAAGTTTGTCGAAGTATTATACTTAAGCAGCAAAAAAATGGTACTAATAATAATAATAATTTTAGCGTTCGTAACTAACTTAACGTAACTTATTTTTAAGCGTGATAATTTAAAAAAGATACTTATGAAGTGGCGTATAATGCACTGTTGTAGAGCACGCCTCAATTATTTGTTATCGCAGAGTTTACATAGTATTATAAATTCATTAATATATAATAGATATGTTCCACCGCACTTACTATAATAAAAAAAAATAAAAAAATGATATTGATTTATTCTTTACTTACCAATAGAATTAAGAATAACGTGCAAGGTTAAGACCACAGTATAAAGGATCTTCATTTCTTCAAAATGTAGGAAAAACTGATTACCGCAGAATTTTGAGAAGAGCGTAACTAATCAATATTCTGAGATTTCGTGTATATATTCTGTTCTGAAATATTTGTGTTTTCCCCTACCCGAGCATAAATAGAAGTTAAACATTAACAAGTATAATATTATTTTGCCTTGGGCGACTCAGATAAATTATGTTTGAAGTCAATGCATGTATTCCTATCATTCCATCTCGAGAAGCTTAGAGAAGTTAACATAATGTATACAGAGTAAACATAAAATCGCTCTTGAGCAAACATTTGTCAGGCAAGTCTTTTACGTAATTTAAATATCTCCAAGATCATAGGTTAGACAAGACCTCTTTCTTTAAAAATATTTATAATTTGTCACGCAGATTGCAAAAAGTGAAGAAGTATATTTTTGCAGTCTTATTCCGCACAAATTTTTCACAATCACCACATCTGAATGTTGAACATTTATTTGTATATTTCACACATAAAGAAAAAAAAAGAAAAAAAGATTCGTTGCAAAGCATACTCATTTTTCGGGTGTTGAAATAATATGAGCGCCCATGTGACGTCTTGACCAGAATAAATTGAAAGAACATATAAAAAATGCTCTACTAATTACGTACGTACGTTTTTAGAATTTCTTGCTGGATTCGATCTGGTTGGATATGTAAAAACTTTTCATTAATTTGGGTCCATTAGGACCCTGAAAAGTATAATTATTTTTTGTCGACTGATGAACGCCTTCAACTTGCGCGTCATCACAATGGGCTTTAAAATATTCTTATTTTCATAGTTTTGATACTTTTTGTCCATCAATTTTTGAAATGTTTTTGGAAGCCTTACACTACTCTCAAAAATTTCAAATCTTTCTGACTAACTTTCTCTATAGTTAATAATTTATGTTGCATGGACCCCTGATTTAAAAAAATAATGTTAAAATTTGAAGAAATGACGAAAAAATTTTTGGGGTATTTGCGGCTTTTCTACTGGTAAAAATACATTAGGAAAATCACACCCATACCAAATTTTCATTTGCAAAACCTTTTTTCAATCAGACAATATCTTCTGTTCGTTTTTTGGATTTGAACAATTAGAAAATCAAAAGAAACTATTTTGCTCAAATTCATAATTTTTTGAAAATGTGCAAAAACATGTTTTTTGGATTGAGCAAAATGAACACTTTTTTGGAAAAAGTTGAATATATCGAACCTAAAATTTCTTCAATTTGAACCAAAGAACCATGTTATTATTTTGCTTTCATGTAAACAAATTTTAGTGTTCATCGTGTTTAAAACGTTCCAAAATCATGAAAAAATACCAAAATCCTAATATCCAAAATTCATAAATGACGAAAATTTTTTTTTCCAAGAAACGTAAATGATGACATCTTTTTTGGTTTAAGGAAAAGAAATTTCAGGTTGTGACATATTCATATTTTTATAAAATGTGTCCACATTAAAAAAAAACTCAGCTAT
The DNA here is from genome assembly GCA_932195095.1 of Andricus curvator. Lineage (NCBI taxonomy): Eukaryota > Metazoa > Arthropoda > Insecta > Hymenoptera > Cynipidae > Andricus > Andricus curvator. The sequence continues at coordinate 49,416 of CAKNYM010047646.1, forward strand.
TCACAAAATTTACTATGTATACATTTATGATTTTCCAGACTAATTAAATGTTTTTCTAGAGTTTTTTTAAGCAAGATTTTTCAGTAAAAAAATAAAATTTAATCAAATTCTTGAATTTTCAAGCCAAAAAGTGGAATTTTCTACAAAACAGCTGAATTTTCATCCTGAAAATATGAATTTGCAAAGAAGAAGTTAATTTTCAATCATGAATATTAATTTTTTACCAAAAAGGGCGAATTTTGAGCAAAATAAATGATTTTTTAACTGGTGCAATTCAACCAGGAAATACGAATTTTCAACAAAATAGTGGAATCCTTAAACAAAACAGATTAATTTTCAACCAAACAAAATATTATTTTTAAGCAAAAAGATTGAATTTTTTCCAAAATAGATAAATTTTCAATACAAAAAACGAATTTGCAACCAAAAAGTATGTATTTTTAACAAATTTGTTGAATCTTCATTAAAATAATGAAATTAACTTCAACTTCAGTTTATCGAACATTCTCTGATTAATACTGACTTTTTTTTTTCAACAAAACAGACCAAATTTTTATTTTTTCAGAATGTCATGAACTAATTAGTTAATCCTTGTGTTGATTTTCGGTTAAGTAATTAAAAGTGTCAACGTAAAAAGAGCTAATGAAATTTGTTGAACAATTTTCAAGAAACTGCACTTTTCTGCATTCTTGTAGTCAAAAGCTACATTTCAACAATGGAAAATTCTTTCAAAATTTAACAATAAATTGAATCGATCTTGTTGATCTTTGATTTAAACCAATTAGTTCATATTACTCAGAGAAGATTTACATTTTTCATACTTTAGTAGATAATCACATCTTTTTATTGTAAGTATGGTGAAAAAAGTATTACAAAAGAAATGATTTCTTTGATTCGAGGCATGCCTGATCAGTACTCAAATCCTTTTGGTACAAAGAAAATACACCAAAGAAACGCACTTCCTTGCATCTAGTAATTTTTTCAGTGTTCGGCCTGCCGTACAAATAGACACATTGAAAAAAATCGAACTAACAATGTGAAGAATTGTGATTTATACATGTAAATAGTCTAAAACAGTTTAGGATTGGGTTATGATTGCCTAATGGAGTATCCGCGATTTCTTGTGTGGTTAATTCTTCAACCGCGCCGTTGAACATGTTTATTTTCGCCCGTTTTGACGCCAAATTATACATTCCACGGAAAATCGTTTGTTTGTTTAATTTGTCCAATATTGCATATACGTCACCATTGGATGCTGTTAATACAATTTGTTCTGTAGTTGGCAGGGGCGAAAGGACACTATTCTTTGTTCTCAATTTAATTGGCTTATCGGGAGAAAAAATGTATTTTCGAAGTTCAAATATCCGGTTCGTATTGGTGATGCGAATAAGTCGAATTGATGGAAGTTCTTCAGGTTGAAATCCAAGTATGAAATGAGAAGGATATCTTCTAGGAGGAGATCTGGACCTGGCACGAAGAGAAGACTCGGCAGGTGGATGAGACCCCGGAGAAGAATGACGTATAGCAAGAGAAAGAATCGTTTCTGGAGAATGTATGCCAGAAGAAGAAGATGGTTTGCAATAAGAAACACCAAGAATTGGTTCTTCATTAAGCACACATGTGGGCTGTGAACTCGACTCTGCAACAAGAAATACAGTAAATGTGGTTGTAATTGCCAATGTAGTTGTTAACTGTTTGCAAAGCTTTGATCAAATTCTGCATCTATTAAAAACAAAACTTAATGCTCTATAATTTTATACAAAATATTATTATCAGGATTATTTGATGTTTATTAACATTCTATTTACACACAGTAAATGACAGTTGAACGTCCGTTGCGCCGGCCGCTAGCCACACGTTTTTGACATTTATCTAAACCCATTTGATTGCAACCCAAATGCGCTCCATTGCACCACAAAGTAAAAATTTGGTACCATAAAAGTGTAGGAATTGCTTGACGTGTCAAAATGCGAGGGAGGGGGATTACACGTTACCGCCCCCCTTTTCGAAAACATCACTTCTAACTAGGTAATCTTGAAGAACTTGAAATTCACTCCATCGCCCCACCAATAAAAAGTATTGCACCACAATGATAATGGAGTTACCGGCGTTGCCCAGCTGAAAAATTTCTGTATAGGAACATTGGAGGATCCTGCACATGTCCTGTACACGAACCTGCACACGAACCTGTACACGTAATGCTAACATTTCCTTTGCAGGGATTCAGCGAAGGAAACTGTACAGGAATTTTGACAGGATCCTATACATGAACCTGTCTAGGAACTAATCCGCGAGGGTTCGCTAGTGGATGGACTCTATTGATTGTTGATGGATGTTGATGGAGTTGGATCTTTAAGGGAGTAAAAGGAGGGCAGCTGTAAACGACATGCGTTTTCGTGATGGCTCTCTGTAAGGACCTTATTCGCATTTATGTACAGAGTATACACTGGTCCAGGAACCCACTCCTCAATTTACTTCGCAAAGGAACATGTGCAGGACCCTTTGAGGTTCCTATACCGGAATTTCAGCTTGGTGCAAAGTGGAGGGGCTGGTGCAATATTTATCGGAAATCAAAACATTTTTTGAAATTTTTGTTCATCAACTCTTTCAGTTTTAAATGCACTCAACTGCTCAACAAATATAAGTTTTTGCACCAATTGATTGACGAACATACACATTTGTGGCTGGTGCGACACTAGTGCTTGAACCTCCATCATGTATCAATAATCGCATTTCACTCGCAAAATATATTCTACTCCAAATGTGCTCCGTTGCAAGACCGACAATTTCCAAATTGAATAAACAAATATCTCGATCTTGATCAAGATCATGACCGAGTGAAGGTCCCTACCCATAGGTAGGGACTTGAATCGTGTAGATCAAACAGCCTTTAATGAGGCGGCAAGTCGGGCGGACTTGGGCAGTATTGAACATTTCCTTGTCAGATGAGAAAGCTGATCGACTTTTTCAAATAACTTTACACATTAATAATCAGTTTTGACAAATACGCCGCTTCAGAATAGCTGGGCCCAGGCTGACTAGGTTCTCCGACTCTGTCAAGAAAATGTCTAGGGCTTGCTCCAAGTGGCGGTTTTCAAAAACTCTTATAGATATAAATAAATATGTGCTGCTCCGTAACCTCGCAACTTGGTCCCTCTAGCGCGAAATAGCGCTGGCTAGCCTCTCAGATAGTCCACCTTCCAAACACATGTGGGAAAAGGTAAACCTGGCTGGTGTCTGGTCAGGTCAAAGACAGTTTTCTTGAAGAGATCTGCCAACTGATCCCAATGGCATCAATGACTTCTATCTGGATGCTATACCGCCAGCTGTAGCATCACATGCACTAATCCGCCACCGTCAGTCGTCTGCTAAGAACAAGGTTCCTGACTCACAGAATACTTTCGCGTTCAAGGAAATTCATCTAAGTCGTTTGTGTCGTGCTGTGAGATTGTTCACTTCGACAGTTCCGACTTCGACCACTTCCTGGTTCTAATAACCAAAACCTCGTCCTCGAGCTTCAGTCTCTCGTTCGTGCTATCTGCCTCGTGATCCAGAGTGCCGAACCCCGCAAATTTTTTAAACGAGGCAAACGAGACCATTCAGGATCCTTCTGGGATCACCCTGACGTCATCCGACTCGATACTGTTTTCAACCTGTTCTCGGGGAAGACCGACGAGATTTTACATCGCTTGTGGGCCAACAGGTCCCACCAACACTAAGTTGGTGTAATAAACTAACTTTGACTATTGAATGTTTTCTGAATCACTGACTTCACCCGTTCTCTCGACGCTCCAAATCCTTCCCTTCTCTTGATTTGAAAAATCTCTCACAACCCTTCACTATTAAAAACAAAGCTCTACTCCTTACCCCTAAATCAATCGGGGTTCAAGAAGGTCTTTTCGGATCAGAACTCAACTTCGATGCACAACATTACTCGGATATCAATTTTTGAAATAGATAGGTACATAACGTTACATCTGAAGAGCTTTTAAATCTGTTATTTATTATGGTAACTTTGTAACATACTTTACAAATTTGTTTTTACATCTTACTTCTCAATGTAAGGTTTTCTGTTTTTCTTAAAGAAAGTATTCCTAACTTCTAGAACTAAAAAAACGAATACATATTAACTCAATAATAAATTATGTTGAAATCACCATGAATTCATTGAAATTCAATAGGTGTAAGGAAAGAAATATTTAATTACATATTTTTCTAAAAAAGCAAGAACGAACATTATATTAGTAGTAATAAATTAGGCTTATATCTTTATCACGATTGAAATTCTGAATTCCGTAAAATTCAAACAGGTGCGATTTTGTTATTTCTAATATATTTTTGAAAATTAATCTTATCTTACTTTTTATTAGCCACTTTAATATTATTTTGAAATATTGCTGAAATATTTCAGATGGATATATTGCCCGGGTCAGAAATTTTCATATTTCTCGAACGCTGCTGCAATATTCATTTGGAATGTTGCAAATGTTCCAATAAAATATTCCATCAATATTTCTGCAAATTTGCGTATTACGTGGGAATAGAGTATGTATTTAAAAATTTATTTTACTGTTTTTTCTTATTTTTAATTTTTTTTTTCAGTTGTTAAAAGTATTACTTAAAGATAACTCAGGATTGCTACAAAATCCCAAATTCAAAATTCCCTGACTTTTTCTTGTCGAATTTTTCGTTTTTCCTGACAGATATAAATTCTTCTTTCAGGTATAAAAATAATCTTACTTCTATGAGATCAGTAATGCTAATGCAAAGAAATTTTTTTTTCTAAATTTACTTTAATCAGTTTTGGTGACAACAGTCATACGCAATTTTATAAGGCACCATACAAAAATCACGTGAGACATACATAAAATATATTAATTATCAACCTAACAGTAAAGTTCTCAACTCACAAAGATAAATTCCGTACCAAAAATGGAAGAATTGAATTCTCAGTTATAACAATTAATTTTCAACAAAAAGTGTAACAGTTCATATTTCCACCGAAAAATATTTTAGTTTTCTATTGAAAACAGTTGATTAAAAAAAATTACGAATCATTAATTCAAAAAAGTTTTTGCAGGCAATAGAGAAAAAAAATTCCATCTAAAATGTTGAATTTTTGCAGCGAAAATACAAATTTCCTGCAAATTAGTTAGATTTCGAAGTAAAGAAATGAATTTTTGAACAAAAAGATGGAGGTTCAGCTGATGAGATTAATTTGATACTAAAAAGACGCATTAAAAAAATAGTTGGATTTTCACCTAAAACAGATAAATTTCCAACGTAAAATAGAATACTTAAATTTTCAATAAAAGAAATTCAACCATATGAAATAAATTTCCAACAAAAAAGTTTAATTTTCAACTCATTAATATGAATTTACTAACAAAATAATTGAACTTTTAATACAGAAAAGACGAGTTTTTCACAAAATAAATGGATTTTGAAAGAAATAAGATAAATTCAAGCAAAGATTGAATAGTTTCATCTTCAGTTAACAAAAAATTATAAAGAAAACAATATTCAACCAATTAGTTAAATTGAAAGAAAATAAGTTTTCAACTAAAAAAAATTTTACAACTAAAAATAGAATAGTTCAAATGTTAGGAAAATCAATTTTCTACCCCCAAAAAACCTGAAATTTCAATCAAACCGACAAATTTTTAACCGAAACGATAATTTAGTCACCAATACGATTGGTTATCTACCATAAATACATTTCGAATCAATCATGGAATAGTTAAATTTTCAGCTAAGAAATTAATTTGCGAAAAAAAATCAAATGAATTTCTAACAATGTATTTACACTTTTAACTGAGTTAGTTAAAATTGCAGCCAAAAAATCTAAATTCTCAACGAAAAATGTAATAGTTGATATTTCCATAGAAAAATATATTATTTCAAACTAAAAACAGTCAAACCTAACTAAATAAGACAAACTTTCGAGAAATTAGATGAACCCTCAGCCAAATAAGATTGATTTCCAACCAGTTGCATTTTCAACTAAAAAAGATGAAATTTATACCAAAATAGATGAATTTTCATGCCAAAATAACGAATTTGTAAACCAAAAAATGACTCTTTAACAAAATTGTTGAGTTTTATCCTAAAGCAATAAAATTAGCTTTAACTTCAGTTTATCAAAAATTCGCTGGCTTGGTGGTTTTTACACGTAATACTCTAAAATGGTCTAGGATTGGTTTATGGTTGCCCAATGGAGAATCCGCGATTTCTTGTGTGGTTAATTCTTCAACCGTGCCGCTGATCATGTTTATTTTCACCCGTTTCCACCTGCTATCAAATCGTGTGTACATTCCACGAAAAGTGGTTTCCTTGGGTGTTTTGTCGAATATTGCAAATACGTCACCATTGCACGCTGTTAATACAATTTTCTCACCGGTTGGCATTGACTTATAGGCATTATTTTTTATTCTCAAGTGAATTGGTTTATCGGGAGGAAAATTGTATGTTCGAAGTTCGAATATCCGGTTCGCATTGTTGTTGGGAACAAGTCGAATTAACGAGAGTTCGTTAGGTTCAAATCCTAGTATGTAATGATAAGGATGTCTTCTACGAGGAGACTTGGACCTGTCACGAAGAGGTGGCTCGGCAGTTGGAGGAGACTCAGCAGCTGGAGGAGACTCAGTAGCTGGAGGAGACACGGGATAAAAATGACGTATGGCAAGAGGAAGAGTCCTTTCTGGAGAATGTCTGTCGAAAGAAGAAGGTTGCAACTCTGCAACAATAAATAGAGGAGTAAATTTTTCTTGAAGCACACAATCGTACATGGGGTGTTAATCCCAAATGTCTGATACATGAAATTCTTCCTGTGATGATTCTCAACAAGCCTTGATACTTTCCCGTAACATTTTCTGAAACCCTGAAAAATTATTCCAAAACCTCTAAAAAGTGATTTTCCCCATGCAATTTACATGGAAGACTTCAAGTTAAAACTGGCACCTGTTAAAATCGAAATAAAAGTAAATAGAGAATTTCTTTTCTCGGATTTGGAATCAAATGGAGAGGATCATTGCCCTCTAGTATGAAAAAATTGTTGTAATTTATTTTTGGACCACTCTAATCGCCATCGACGCACTAATCTTCAGCAACCACCAAGAACTATCCCTAGCACATTTCGCACGTTGAGGACAATAGTGTGACAACTCAAAAAAAGTCATTTCGAGAAAATCGACTTTGAAAATTTTCAGATTTTCAAGTTGGGGGGATTTTCCTCCATAAACGTTTTTCCTCATAAAAGTCAACATTCCTGTTAGTTGAGAGTATTTACCGAGTTATCTCTACCGTGTTAGCCAATTTCCGCTAAAAATTCTATTTGTTCGAATTTTTCAAATTAAAGTTTCGAGTTGTCGCAATTTTGATTTGTCACGCGGCACCTGTTGCACCTAGAGATGTCCCTCTGCTCTAGAACGATAGAGCTAGAAAATGATGTCCAATGGTGGTATTAACTCAAAAATGAACTTTTTTGAGTTGTCACACTATTGTTCTTAACGTGCGATTTAACGAACACCGTCTCAGCTGACTTTAGCTGAACAGCCACAAAAATTTCAAATTAAAAATAATCAATTCAGATACCTTCCCAAGAATCTAGTTAATACAGCTATCTCCGCAAGAATATTAAAAACCCCAAGAGAACTACCTCTAGAAGATTTAACGAACCAAAGTCAAAATTAAAAATAATCAGCCTAGCTGCCTCCCAAAGACTGTTGCATACCATTATCCCAACATTATTATTGAGCAACCCCAAGAAACTACTCCTAGAACATTTAACGAACCCCAGCGTAGCTACTTTCAGCTAAAACAGCAATATTCAATTGCAAATAATCATACAGGTACCTTTCCAAGGCTCTAGTAAATATCTCTATTATAACAGTAATAATAAAAAACAAAAAACACCCCTAGCACATTCAAAGAATTCCCTCCTAGCTGCCTTTAACTAAAATTGACAATAAAATTTTGAGTGGAAATGAGCATACCAGTCTCCTTCCTAAGGCTCTTAGCTGTACGCCCAATCCAACAATAATAATTAACAACCCAAAAAGTTCACCTCTAGCAGATTTTGCCAACCGCAGCTTATCTAGCTTAACTCTAAACAACTAAAACCTTTTTTATTCAAACCTTCAAAGCCCGCTAAACGCAACCGTTAACTCATAAAACGAAACGCATTTGGGAGGTATCTGGGGTGATTATTTTTAATTTCAAACTTTTTTGATGGTTTTAGTTGAAGGTAATTGAGAAGGAGCTCCTTAAATGTGCTAGGGGTAGTTCTTAGGGATTGTCGAATATTACTGCAGCGATGGCTATATTAGCTCGAGTGTTGGGAAGGTGTCTTTGGTGTTTATTTTTAATACGATTTTTTTTTGCAGTTTTCGATAAAGGCAGTTGAGACTGGGTTTGTTGATGTGCTAGGAGTACTTCCTGGGGACTGCTAAATATTACTGCGGTGATGGGGATATTAATTACAGTCCTTTGGAAAGGTCTGGGGGCCTTAATTTAATTTGAATTTTCCTTGGCTTTTTTATTTGGAGGCAGCTGAGACAGAATTCGTGAAATGTGCTTGGGTAGTTCTAGGGAGCTATTGAATATAATTAGGCTATGGAGATATTAACCATAGTCTTAGGAAAGTTTTTGTGGTGATTATTTTTAATTTGAAATTATTTTGGCAGTTTTAGTTGAAAGCAGCTGAGACGGTTTTCGTTAAATGTGCTAGGGGTAGTTTTTTGGTATTGTTGAGTATTACTGCGGCGATGGCGATATCAGAGTCTGGGGAAGATGCCTGGGATAATTATTTTTCATTTGAAATTTGTTTTGCTGTTCCAATTAAAGGCAGCCAGGACGGGGTTCGTTAAATGTACCTGGGGTTGTTTTTTGTGATTGCTGATCATTACTGTAGGGAAAAGGATATGCACTTGAGTCTTGGTCAGGTGATTGGGTACTCATTTTTGATTTTAAATTGTTTTGACTGTTTCAGTTGAAGGCAGGTGAGACGTAGTTCATTGAATGTACTAGGGGTTGTTTTTTGGGTTTTTGAATCTTACTGTAGGAATAAGGATATGGACTAGTGCCTTGGGTAGAAGTGTAGGTTGACTATTTTCATTTGGAAATTTTTTGACTGTTCTAGTTGAAGGCAGCTGAGACGCGGTTCGTTAAATCTACACTGGGTTATTTTTTCTCCTTGTTGATTATTATTGTGTATTTGAGGATATGATCAAGAGTCTTGGGAATGTGTTTGCGGTAATTATTTTTTATTCAAAATTGGTTTGGCCCTTTTAGTTGAAAGCAGTTGAAACTCGGTTCCTTACATGTACTAGGGGTTCTTTTTTAGTGTGTATAGCTGTTACTGTTGGGACTAGGATATACACTAGGATCTTGGAAAGATCCCTGGAATGATAATTTTGAATAAAAAACTGTTATTGACATTTTTTGTTGAAGGTAGCTGAGACGGGATTCTTTAAATAAACTAGGGCCTGTTTTTGGGGTTCTTTATCAAACTGCGGATATGCTGATAACAGCTAGAGTCATAAGAGGCTGTCCGGTGTGATTATTATTAATTTGAAATTTTTGGGGGTTTTAGTTGACGGCAGCTGAAACGGGGTTCGTTAAATGTGCTAGAGGTACTTCTTGAGGGTTGCCGAATATTAGTGCGGTGATGACGATATTAACTATAGTCTTCGGTAAGTGTATCTGATGATTGTTTTTGATTTGAAATTATTTTGACGGTTGCATTTGAAGGCAGCTGAGATGGGGTTCGTTTAATGTGATAAGGGTAGTTCTTGGACGTCGATGAATATTACTGCGGCGATGGTAATATTAACTAGAGTTTTTGAAAAGCGTCCACCTAAAATCAGGTTTTATGAGAAAAATAAAATATCCCAAAAATAGGCAAGATTCTGATATGCTTACATTTAGGTTTAGAGCACATTTTATTTTATGGGTAATTTTTAGGAGATAGGGATTGTTTCCTGAAGTTTTGGAGAGCCTAAAAAAAGCCTAAAGTTTTGGCGCTGTTTATTGTTTTAATTGCTTAAATTCGCTGTAGTGGAGGTACTGGCAGTCAGCACCTGCACCAATATGCAAAAGAGCTATTATTAGTAGGCGCTTGCTAAAATAGTTATTGCTCTTCTTATATTCTACAGAAATATCTTATGGAACTGCATGCTTCAAAAGGAGAAGAGCCTACAAAACAGGTGCTCAATAAGAAAATAGAAGTCCGGTATGGTATACGTTTTCGAACATGTTTCTTTAAAACATTGATGTGTTCAATGAACACATCTGTTATCAATTGTTAATTGTACAATAGCTACCTTGATGATTCACATTTTCGTTACTCTTCCCAAAGTTTGTCAGAAAGTCCCTTGTTTTGGGCGTCGTACCTGATGATATTTCTGTAAAAAGACAAACAAGATTGATAAATTTGTAATGTTACAAATATATTACAAATGGTAAAAGCGCAATTTGATTATTCCATTTTATTTCGTATACGTCAGTTACAACATAAGTTGTGAAATCGAAGGTTGCCAAGAAATTCTAAAAGATATCTAAACATTGAATTTGGATTATTTAGAAACCTTCAATTGTGAAAAGTTGAGTAAAAGATCGCGATTGTGTAACTGTTCGCTTGTGTTGACAAGTTGTCAATTTATATATAATAAATATGTTTCAACGTACTTATTATAAAAAAATATATAAAAAAATGATATTGATTTATTCTTTACTTACCAATAAAATTGAGAATAACGTCCAACGTTAAGACCACAGTATAAAAGATCCTCATTTTTTCAAAGTGTAAGAAAAACTGATTAATGCAGAATTTTGAAAACAGCGTAACTAATGAATATTCTGATGTTTTGTGTATATATTCTGTTCTGAAATATTTGTGTTTCCCCTACCCGAGCACGTACTGCGTATACGGATAATTTTAGGGATTGGCGCCATGAAATATTTCAATATCTATCACATACAAGGTCGAGACTAAACGTACATCACATATATTATTTAGTAAAAGTTAAACTCTCGCAGGTGTATAATTATTTTACCTTGAGAAACTGAGATAATTTATGTTTGAAGTAAGCGTATATATTATATTATTCCATCTTGAGAAGCTCAGAGGACTTAACACAGTGTATGCAGAGTAAATATAAAATCGCTCTTTAACAAACATTTCTCAGGCAATTGTTTTGCGTAATTAAAATTCGACCAAGATCATAGCTTAAATAATGTCTCTTTCTTTAAAAAAATTAATAATGTCTCGAAGGTTCGGCCTCAGCAAAATGGCGCCTCTGGGCTACTTAGTAAAATAGCGCGATTAAACTCGCTTTCTAACTTTCTGTCGTGCGAAATGCTGCAGTGAGATTCTTTTCGCGAATTATTTGCAGAAACTTTAAAGGAGTTGCTTCCTTTTCGCAAATGTTCAAAGCCTGGATAAATCCTTCAAAGTGAACACATTCTTCGACAAATGTTTTTTTCTAAATCATTGAAGTAAATGTTCTGCAATTCTGCAGATTTTTGTCTAATTTCATCGTTCGAAAAAGAAGTTAACTATTCAATGAATCGAAACCTACTATAAATTTCATTGTACACTTCACACCTCAACGATAACTCCATGCAAAGATTATCAATAATAGGAAGGAATGTGTTCACCTTCATGTCATCTCTAGCAGTGAAAGTAGTCTCATTATTATTACAATCATCTGACTGAACCTTCCTAATTTTTCGCCTACACGGAAAAAATTTATCCGTAAAAAAGTCACGAACTAGTAGCTAGGTCTCGGATATGAGAAAAATTCATCGGATATTTATTTTTTTTCGTAAATAACCTGCGAACTTTGAGAAAGATTGACGAACTCGATGTGGAATTTCTAAAACGGTTCATCACTTTTTTTTGCGTGAATAATTACAAAAATATTACGAGTGATTGGGAAAAGATTCTCAGAGCACTCGCGAGCTTGCCCGACAAATCTGGGAACTTGAAAGTAGGTTCGCCTGTACGTGGCCCACACACACACTCTCCCAAACGCGCGGTGCGTGTGTGCGCTCGTATGTGTGCCTCGAGCTCGTCGGATGAGTGGCTAGAAGTTTTATAATACCTATTTTGTTTGGCCTCGATGACTGCGCGTGTTTACGCACTCCTGGTTTATGTTTAGAAACTGGTGAGTCAGCAGTCTTTGAGGGTTCGAATCTTCTGAGTTGCGAATTTATAAATTAATATAAAATTAAATCGCACAAATAAAATTTTTCCTCTTTTCATTTCAGTCTGAAATTTTCAGGATCTGTTCGTAGGAAATTCGAACTGTTCGTAAGAAACTTCGAAATGTATCCATATATTTCTCATAGAAATAAGGATTTAATGTTTCATTTTAGCTACAAGTTCGTGACTTCTTCACGGATAAATTTTTTCCGTGTACGATTTTCTCCTTTGTATTCATCGCAACCTGTCAGTTTTATGCCCTGCTCCTCGCAGTAATTGAGGAAGGTTGAAAATTCCAGTATCTTGATAGAAAATGTAGTTCTTATTTAAAATTCATATTTTGTTTTTGAAAAGTTAACCTGAAATTTTGTTTTTGGTAAAAATTCAACTATGTTTTGAAAAACTTATCTCTTACCAGACACTCTATTTTACTTGAAGATTCGACTATTTTGTTGGAAAATTTTGATAGAAACACTTTGTTAAGAAACAATTTTTTGTTGGATATTTATATTTTTATTTGAAAATTCATCTCTTTGGTTCAAAGTTTAACTATATTGTTGAAAACTGACCTATTTAATTGAAAATTCATTTGCGCGGGTGAAACTTGAATGACTTTGTTGAAATTTTTTTTTTTTAATGAAGGTTTACTGTTTGGTTGAAAATGTAACTATTTTGTTGAAAATTAATTTTTTTGCTAAAAATTCATAACTTTTGGTTTAAAATTTAACTATTTGATTAAAAATTAACTATTTGGTTAAAAATTCAACTATTTGGTGAAGAATAAACTTTTTTGTTAAAAAAATCATATTTTCGGGTTGCAAATTCAACTGCTTTGTAGATAATTTGTCTCTTTGGCTCAAACATTCAACAATTTTGTTAACAATTGATCTATTTTGTTAAAAATTCATCTTTTTTGTAGAAAATTAATTTTCTTGGTGAAAAATTAATATTTTTTGTTGAAAATTTACCTGTTTTTGGTTGAAAATTGAACTACTTTGTTGAAAATTCGTTTTTTTTAACCTTTGTCTTTTTTGGTTAAATACAACTAGATAAAAAAAAATTTTTATATGTTGTAAATTATTTTTTTAACTGAAAATGTAACGACTAAATTTTTAGCTGAAAATTCAAGTAATTGGTTTAAAATTGAGTTTTTATGATTGAAAATTCATCCATTTGAGGATTCAACTATTTTGTCAAAAATTTGTTTTGTTTTTCCTACAGAAATGTCTTTTTTATGGGAAATACGCGTTCATGGGGCTTGCGGAATTTTTGAATATCATTTTTTTCAAACGTATTCATTTTTTGTGAAGTTGAACAAATTTGTGGGAGATATGCATGAAAATCAAAAAAAAATTGTGGACCACCTTAGTCCACGTGGACTTTGGCTAGACCCGCTGGACCTAGTCCTCCCTCGTGGACAATCGTAGACTTTTGCCTTTTTCATTTAAAAATACATTTCTTTCGGTATAAACTTCGTCTTTTTTGCTCAAAAATGCAACTGTTTGGTTAAAAATTATTCTGTTTCCGTCGAAAATGAAATTTTTTGTTCCAAAATCAATGTTTTGTAGAAAATTCGTATCTTTGGCTGAAAAATTCAACAAATTGGTAGGAAATTTAACTGTATGGTTGAAAATATATATATATATTTTTTTTGAAAATTCGTTTTTTTATAGAAAATTCAAGTATTTGGTTTAAAAATTAATGTCTTTTGGTAAGAATTCATCTTTTTGGTTGAAAATGTAATCATTTGGTTGAAAATTCAACTATTTTATGGAAAGCTTATCTTTTGATTAAAAATGCAAATAACTGTTTGGTTGAAAATTCATCTGTTTTGGTTAAAAATTAATTTGCTTTTATCGAGAATTTTACTGTTTTATTAAAAAATGAGTAATTTTTTATTCAATTCTGCTATTTTTGATTTAAAATAAAAATCTGTTCTTGCTTAAAATATCAACTATTACATTTTTCTTTGAGAACTCATCTTTTTCCCTTGAAAATTCAATGATGTATGATGATATTTGGTAAAATATAACAATTTATATTTTCATGAACAAATTAGATGAAAAATTTCCAAATATTTTGGAAGTTCAAGTACAACGAATTTGTGCCTTTCATTCGAATAGCTTGAGATTAAGTTGAAAGTCTAAGTTAGTCGCAAATGTCAATAAAAATGTATTAATAAATATTTTTGGAAACAATTGATCATAGTTAAGTATTAATTATAAAATTTTCCAGGAATTTTCACTGAGTGAATCTTAGCAGGCAGTGTTATTATTCATTCTCAAGCTATTTCGATTTAGAAACCGATTTTTTTCTACGTGTAACTGCCCGAAAATTTTAATTTGTTTATCTAAACTGCTTAGAAACATTTAAATTGTTATATTTGACCAAATATCATCAAAGATATATTACTTTTAGGAAGTTTTGCATCAATTCAGAAAATTAAGGAAAGTCCAACCTTGAAAATACGTCAAATTAAAATGTTTTGCTACAAACACTATTTAGAACAATGGTTATTCTTAACTTTTCACTTATTGTGTGATTATTGATATATTAAAAATTGCAGTCAAATCTAACTCTTGAGACGTTAAAAATGGTAAAATTTACGAAGTCTTCAATGTCCAGTTTAAAACTCTTCAAAACTGAATAAATTTATATTCTAAGCCTTCCAAATTAGAGTAATATATAGGCAATCTATGAATGAGTATTGAATACAAATGGAGTATAAGTACAATGGATACTACCCAGATAACAATGTGCTCACACCTTGCCCGCATTGTGTTTGCACGCGTGTCGACCGATCGGCACGATGCGATGTGAGGGCAAGAGTGCAGAAATATGTGTCCTCATATGCGTCGCATATGCGTCGCACGCGTGTCGGCACGTGCGTGCCAGCCTCGTGCTAGCATGCACGTGTTTTGAGTTATAATGATTGAAAACAAGATGTTAAAAATAACATAAGTAACAGGAAACATTGTATGACGTTTTTAAGAAGAGACTCTTCTGTTCCCTGGCGGACCGAACGAAGGGAGCGGATACGCTACAGCGTATCCTTATAGTATCCACATCGTATCCTCTCCGTATCATGCAAGAAAAACTCATTTAAAAAGGAAGATGAACATTCTACTTGTTGAAATTCGGATTCTACGTGAAATTTTGCGTTAAAAGGTCACGGAGTAATCGCAATAGTTTTTCTTGCATCATTAAAAACTTTTAAAAAATATAATACTTATCGATAACGTGGGCTGAAGTCGCCTTCAGCCCACGTTATCGATAAGTA
>CAKNYM010047646.1:65300-205021 GCA_932195095.1 Andricus curvator
AAATCTCAGAAGTAGAACGATTAAAAATTTGCACTTGAAAAACTTGTTTTCGATAATTTTAAATCTGAATATATTTACTACCCTTATAATACTTATTACCCTCAGAACGTGCTGTCACTGTGCTTTCATTGTTGCCGACACATCGTGCTTGCACGCCATGCGCCCATGTGCGTCCGCATGCATTGTTATCTGGGTAATTTCAAGATCTCAGGTATGTCCGCCTCTAATCCGACGCCAGATATATTTGGCAAAAGCAAGTGAGGGGTAACTCGCGTAGCGCAATGGTGGGGGTATACTTAGCAAGCCAGCCGATGCGAATCGGGCGATGACCTCCAAAAACACATCCCATATAACAATGCATGCGGACGCACATGGGCGTATGGCGTGCAAGCACGATGTGTCGGCAACAATGCAAGCACAGTGACAGCACGTTCTGAGGGTTATAAGTAATCCCGCATAGTGCCCGCACACGGTCCGCATGATATGCAGCACAGCGTGCGTCTATCATGCTCATCAGGTACTTAGGGAAATATGTCGGCATATAGCGTGCGGCATAAAAAGCGCATTATTACTAAAAACATAATACAGCAGTTGTGTACAAATAAAACTCTGATCAAATTCGCTTCATCCTCTAAATTACTGTTATTTTCCAAGTTTACTTTACAGACAAAAAGTCGAATTTTGAGGCAAAGAACAAAGTCGGAAAGAGTTATAATTGTTTAAAAATAATTTTTTGAACTCTAAAATTTTAGCTCCGTGAAAACGCACCATAAGTATTTTATAGTCAAATGATAAAAATAAAGAAAAATATACAACTGGAAGAAACACTAAAACAAAAAAATCAGTTGTGAAAGAACAACTTTCAACACAGGAGTCTCTTCTTAAAAACGCCATACAATGTTTCCTGTTACTTACGTTATTTTTAACATCTTGTTTTCAATAATTATAACTCAAAATACGTGCATGCTATCACGACGCTGGCACGCACGTGCCGACACGCGTGCGGCGCATATGCCACGCATATGAGGACACATGTCTGCACTCTTGCCCTCACATCGTATCGATCGGTCGACAAGCGTGCAAACACCATGCGGGCAAGGTGTGAGCAAATTGTTATCTGGGCTTCTTCTAATCTCTTTATGAGTCCATAAAATTATAGATTTTTAAATAACTTTGGTCCTCTTTAATCCTCAAACCCTCGAAAGATTGAAAGCAAAGAAGGTTTAGATTTTTCAAATGAACAATAAACCATATTTCGTAGAATTCTAAAGCTGGCTTTCCCTTGATTCTAACTAGAAAATATATTTTTATATTCTCATCAGAGAAGATATTATATTTGTGCAAAATTTGCCCTTCACCCGTTTTTGTAAAATGTCCACGTTTTGAGACCTTCTGAACACGAAAAACAGGTTTTTGCGAATATGTCTGTATGTATGTATGCATGTGTGCCTGTATGTATATTCGTATATTCGTAGTACTCAAAAAGACGAACAATTCATCGTAATTACCTTTTTCGCTAAAACAAAATTGCCAGAGTTACAGCATTTACAAAATTAAAAAAAAAACGAAAATGAAAATGTTGTTGGAAAATCGAAAATTCAAATTTTGATTTGACGAAAAATAATGAAAAATCGAAAATTTCATTTTGCGGTCAAACTATGCAAGATACGACAAAACTTGAGAAAAAAAATTGTGTGCACCAAGAAAGGTCTACAAATTTGTTATAAATCACTTTTTGATAACAAACGACGCAAGATACGAAAAAAAAATCAACAAAAGTTGTACACCCAAATAAGATCTATAAATTCGTTACTTATCATTTTTTAATGGAACGCACAGTCTTGTCATTGTTTTAATCGTTAAAAATAACATTAAGAATAAAAACTCTAATTTTTTTGATAAATGACACAAGGTTCTAACAAAAAATCAATAGACAAAAGTTGTTCACCCAAAAAGGATCTACGAATTTGTTATTGATTATCTATAGATAGGACGAGTAGATGTTCTTTTAATCGTAACAAGAAGACTAAAAATAAAGAAATTAAATTTTTGGAAAAGCGACATGAGAGACGAAAAAAAATGAACAGACCGAAGTTATAAGAATAGATTAGAAATAAAAAAATTAACTTCATGGAAAAAAGACACAAGTTGCAGTAAAATATTTAATAACAAAATTGTTATTTTTATGGAATGTGCACTTTTTTTAAAATTATTTGAACAATACAAAGAAAATACCTGTTTTATTACGAATGCATATTATGAATTGTAATGATATACATTCATTGAAATGGTGTACATTTTCAGGGCAGCAAAGAATAAAATATAATGGAAAATAAGGAACAAATATTAAAGTGATCATGATAAATAAAATTTGTACTTTATTTTGCAATATCTGAATGAGCAATCCCAGCCCAAGGTACAGAAATAAATTCAATACCAAATTTGATATAATAGTGTTGAACATAATGTAGAAAAGTTTGCATTTTGGACAAAATCAAGTGCGAAGCACGAGATACGCGATGAGAATGTGTTCGTGAAAGCCGAAAGAGCTTTAACAAAAGAGAATTCACAAACACCGAATTACAGTTGTCGATGCTTCGACCTTTAGTTTTAAAAAGAGAGATTTTCAGTCAAAAAAGATAAAATATTTTAACCAAGTTGTTGAACTTGCAATACAAAAGTTAATATTCAATCAAATAGTTGAATTTCCAACGAAAAATGTTTTGCTTCGGATGGGTCTGAAAAAACACGTAATATAGAAAATTTCCCAAAGCGCGAGCCAATGTGTGACGTAATTTACTGGTATCGCTAGACATGTTATATTATTTTTTTCCGTGCAGACGCGCGGATTTTTTTTTATATCGAATGAACGGTGTCAAAAATTATGGATTACTACACACGAAATAGTCTAAAACATTTGGAGATTGGGTTATGGTTACCTAATGGAATTTCTGCGGCTTCTACTGGGGTCAATTGTTCAACTGAGCCGCTGTACATGTTCATTTTCGCCCGTTTTCCCCTGACATTAACAGATGTATAAATTCCACGAAGAATCGTCTGTCTGTTCAATTTTTTCTCCAATATTGCAAAGATATCACCATTGTACGCTGTTAATACAATTTGTTCTCCGGTTGAAATGGGCTTAAGGTCATTATTTGTTGTTTTCACTTGAATTGGTCTATCGCGAGGAAAAATGTATCTTTGAAGTTTAAATATCCGGTACGGTCTGTTGTGGAGAGATAGTCGAATAAATGGAAGTTCTTCAATATTAAATCCAAGTATGGCAGAAGAGAGTGGCCGGGCAGGAGGAGACTTAGATCTGGCACGAAGAATGGGCTCAGCAGGAGGAGGTGGGCCGGCAGAAGAATGAGGTCTAGCAAGAGGAAGAGTCCTTTCTGGAGAATGAGTTCTTGCAAGAGGTGTAGTCCTTTCGGGAAAATGTATGTCAGGAAAAAAAGAAGGTTTACAAGGAGAAACATCGGGAATAGGTTCGCTATTCGGCAAACAATCGAACTGTGAACCTAACTCTGCAACAAGAAATAGAGGATTACATTTGGCTTAAGTTACACAATCGTATGTTGGTATGTCATATAATAAACATTATTATTATACGGTGGGGTAAGGCAATAACCGCCCATAGCACTGCTGTAAAACTTATTGTACTCTACCCTAGAAATTAACCATCTCCCATAAGGTCAGTCTTTAATATAAAGGCATACACTGAAGTACAGGAGAGGGCGTGAAAGTTTTCTGGTTAGAAACAAAAATCCCCCAGATACTCGTTTCTGACGAACGCCAGTGCATCACATTCACAAAGTATGTGATTAGCTGTCTCCTCGCGAAAATCACACTTTCGACAAAGCGGGTTGTCTCCACTCCTCATGTTGGTCAAGTGTTTTCTCAGTCGGCAGTGGCCAGTAAGCAACCCCACTAAGACGTTAATTTGCTTTCTTTCCATGTTCAAGAGTTCATTAGTCCTTTAAGTACATGTAACAGATACGAAATTCTTAGAATGCAACATTTGTTGGTTCCCTTTCAATATCTCGCATTATACTCTGAGAGCCATTTACCAAGTACAAGTTCTGTACGAGATACCGCAGTAGGGTTCCGGCCCAATCAGGGGCTGTGAAGCTTCCATCTGAGCCAGTGCATCTGCTTTCTCATTTCCTTCAATATCATCGTGACCGCAAACCCAGATCAGACTGACTCACTTTTTACCGGCAACTTTAAGAAGATCTTGAAGGCAGCTCCAGACTAGTCTGGAAGTAAACTCTTCAGATGTCCTTTAGCCTTTAGTGCTGCTTGACTGTCAGAACAAATGTAAATGTGCTGGCTATTATAAGCCCGCTTACAATGGCATGATAGGGTTTCATGGAGGATAATTTCCTCAATATGACATCAGCTTGCATAGCGAGAATATTATCTTCGCATAGCATGCGCTTACTGATATCATGTAGATCTTTCACTTCAACATCACTAAGGTTGCCCCCTATTAGGAGTCTATAGACCAGAATGACCTCATGAGATGCTGCTGGTGTTGTTTCCATAGCACCAGTGATCGCCAAGAAGGAAACCCTTTGGAGGCTTTCCAGTTGTTCAATAGTACTGATTAGTTCAGTCGTTGGCAACCAGATCATTGATGCATATGCATATGTCTGGTCCGGGTTAATGGTCAAACAACTGTGGCTGAAAGAACTGTGGATACCCCCTTGAAACTTTAGCCTCTACTTCATTACCATGCAGCGAAGTATGTATCGTTCTGCTTTTCAACATGGAGTGCATCCATCTGCTTATGCTGTCACGAACTCCGTGAATTTCAGTAGAACCGTATATTGATTTAATTGGGGTGTTACTAAATGCCCCCTCAATGTCTAAAAATGCAGCAATTGCTACGTCACCTTTCCGCATTGTATTATTAATGCGCGAGGTAAATGCATCAAGAGCGTTTACGGTAGATCTGCCTTTTTGAGAGGCAAACTGATTCCTATGAAGAGGCTTTTCCGTTAAGATTTCCTCCTTCAAGTGAAGGTCCGCTTATTTTTCTAGTGTCTTCAGCATAAAAGAGGTCCAAATAATAGGTCTAAAGGATGCCTTAATCTTTCTCCCAGCTACCGGGGTGTATTCCATTGCTAAGCATGCCCCAAAGATGCTGCTCAATGGACCCACCAAGGAATGAAATCCTTCTTGAATTAATGCAGTGCATATTTTATCATCTCCTACAGCTTTGAATGATTTAAATTGTTTAACTACCCATCCCATTTTTGAATGAGTGATAAGACGACTATCTACTTTCCAATCTTCCATTCGGGCTCTAAAAGTTGGTCGTCCTGAGTCTCAGCCATTTCACCCGAAGGAAAAATTAATGCTCTCAGTTGACATGATGAGTTACCCCTCAAGGTTCTCTGAAGTCTAGCAGTGTCAGGTATATTCTCGATACCCTGACTGTACCCTCTTCATGAGTCTCTTACAGCCTTTCGTATCTCATTATTACACCTTGTTAAGGTTGCCCTGTACAAGTCTCAATTCCCATTCTTTTAAGCCCTGTTAAAAAGGCGTCGAATTTCCTTTTTCAGGGCCTCCAGACTAGGATTCCACCAGGGTGCATCCCTGTCTGTTTTCTTACTACGAAGAGGTCCTCATACGCTTTGTTCATACCTTTTTGTAGGATCTATACAGCATATTATATTTGTTCAATAGACTTGATTTTGCCCAGTATGGCACCCAGCAAACTGCTGAGATCCTCCCTATAAGTATCCCAGTCAGTTGCTTTAGGGTTCATATACCTTTGAACCTCAGGTCTATCGGCTTTCAAGGAGAAGCATATCTGTCTGTGATCCGATAGGGACGTTTCCGACGATACATGCCATCCCTTGAACGCTTCGCCAATGATTATTGAACATAAGGTCAAATCAATTACGTCGCGACATCTAGATGTCGCGACGTAATTGACGGAGCTGAGACAGCATTCGTGTAACGTGCTAAGGGTAGTTCTTGGGTGTTGCTGAATATTACTGTGGGCCAAAGGTAATAGGGGTTGTTTTTTATGGTTGTTGAATATTATTGCGTTGATAAGGATATGAACGAGAGTCTCCGGTAGGTGTCTGGATTGTTTATTTTGCATTTGTAAATTTTTTGGCTGTTTTAAGTGAAGGCAGCTAAGATTGGATTCGTTAAATGTACTAGAGAATCCTTTTGGCGTTGTTGTTAATATTACTGTATAGACGAGGATATGAACTAGAGTCTCGGGAAGGTATCTGGGTTGATTTTTTTCATTTCAAATTTTTTTTGCTGTTTTAGTTAAGGGCAGCTGAGACGCGGTTCGTTAAATCTACAAAAGGTTGTTTTTTGTCGTTTAATATTATTGTCTGGATGAGGATATGTTCGAGAGTGTTGAGAACGTGTCTGGGCTCTGGGGTGATTATTTTGTATGTAGAATTGGTTTTGCTATTTTCGTTGAGAGCAATTGAAACGCGATTTCTATATATCAAGAGTTGTTTTTGAAAGTGTTTAAATAGTACTGTTGGGACTAGGATATACACTAGGGTCTTGGAAAGATCCCTGGGATGATCATTTTCAATTAAAAATTTGTTTGGCGTTTTTAATTGAAGGCAGCTGAGACGGGATTCTTCAAATGAACTAGGGGATGTTTTTCGAGGTTCTTTATTCAACTGCGGGGATGCTCATAGGAGCTAGAGTCATAAGCAGGCTCTGACGGGGTTCGTTAAATGTGCTTGGGGTGGTTCTTGAATGTTGATGAATATTTCTGCAGCCTATGGTAATATTAACTAGATTCTTAGGAAAGTGTCCACCCAAAACCATGTTTTTTGAGAAAAATAAAATAGCCCAAAAATTGCGTTTAGTGTCCAAAATGAGCCCAAGAATAGCCCAAAATTCTGGCGCTATTGATTTTTTAATTTCACAAATTTGCTGTAGTTACTAGTAGGCGCCTGCTATAATAGTTATTGCTCTTATTTTATTCTACAGAAATATCTTATGGGACATCATGCTTCAAAAGGAGAACAGTCTACAAATAAGGTGCTCAATAAAAAAATAAAATTCCGGTATGGTATGCTTTTTCGAACATTTTTGTTTAGAAAATTGTGAATAAGGATCTATGTGTGTGTAATATATTTGCTGATTTCAAAGATTATTATTGGTTTTAAACTGTTGATATAAAAACTGATCACCAATCAAGACTTCTGCTATCAATTTTTATTTGCACTTGATATTGTACTTTTATTTGTACCTTGATGATTAACGTTTTCTGTACTCGTCCCAAAGTTTGCCAGGAAGTCCCTTGTTTTGGGTAGCATACCTGATGATGTTTCTGTGAAAAGAGAAAAATGATTGATGAACTTGTAATGGAAAAAATTTATTACAGATAGTAAAAGCACAATTCGATTATTCCATCTTATTTCGTATAAGTCAATTACAACATAAATTGTGAAATCAAAGTTTGCCAAGTAATTCTAAGAGATATCTAAGAATTGTATTTGAATTAATTAGAAACCTATAATTGTGAAAAGTTTAGTAGAAGAACGCGATTATCTAACAGTTTCTTCGTGTTGACAAGTGATAACTTCAATGTAGATAGAAAATATATTTGCACGCTTAATTTATTTTACCTCACTTCAAAGTACAATCAAAATTCACAATCTTTATTTTGGGAGAAAAAAGTGACGTGGAATTTAGAGGGTATATAATTTAAAAACTGATTTAAATGCCCTGTGAATTCCAGATTTTGTAGTTTTTGTCCCTAAGAGATATTTTTTATCGAAAACGTTGACAACTTCCGAAATTTCAAGTTTTGAAGAGAAAAGTTTTATATTTCGGCTTCAAAACTTGAAAATTCGGCAAAGAGAAATAAATAATAATAAAAATAATTGCTGGTTATCATGGAGTTTACATAGTATTTTACATTTATTAATATGTAATAGATATGTTCCAATGTACATCCTGTGAACATTTAAAATATAAAATAATAGTACTAATTTATTCTTTACTTACCAATAAAATTAAGAATTACGCATAAGATTAAGACCACAGTATAAGGTATCCTCATTTTTTCAAAATGTAGGAAAAACCGATTAACGCAGAAATTTGAGAAGAGCCTAACTAATGAATATTATGATGTTTCGTGTATATATTCTGTTCTGGGATATTTGTGTTTTCCCCTACCCTGAGCATAAATTGCGTGTATGGATAATTTTAGGATTTGGTGACATGAAATATTTCAATGACTATCACGTAATTTATTCAGTAGAAGGTAAACTCTCGCACGTGTATAATTATTTTACCTTGAGAGGATCAGATAATTTAAAGTTTCACGTAAACTTATGTATTATATTTTTTTTCTCTCGAGGAGCTCAGAGAATTTAACATAATGTATACGAAGTAAATATGAAATCACCTTCTTTAGAAATATAAATAATGTCCCACGCAGATTTGAAAAATTGAAAAAATATATTTTTTCAATTCTAATTAGCAGCATTTTTTTCTGCAAAATTGTTCATAAAACGAAGAATAGTCATCTATGAAAGAACATAATTTTATGATAGATTTATCATTTCTGAAAACAGAGAAACCTTTTCTTACATTGGAACAATTGTGAAAAAATTATCTCAATCTACCGTTTCCTCGTAAGAAAATTACTTTTTGCAACACCCACCTCGAAAGTACACCGTTCCATGTAGCTAAATTATATGCAAAGTGACTCATTCCCGATAACAATGCGGGAATAATATTGGCGCATGCGCAGTTCGAGTCTTATATACTTTCCACATCAGCGGAATGTACGCGCATGCGCACTTTGCAGATGAGCAACTTTCCGCATCGCGACAATTCGGGGGCAACGTAGCAACAGCAGCGCTCAGTGTCCAAGCGAACAGCTGATGACAGGTGCGAGGTTAAAGTCGACGTGTTTAGAGTGCAAGTGAAATTTTCCTTCTCATTGTCAAAAGAAGATGGACTTAAATAAAGATTCGAATCAAACTGTTGAAGAGTGTAGTCCACCAGATAGTCTATTAGTTATTTTCATATATTTCGATTTAATTTAATTAAAATTTCGTATTTTTAGAATTTGTTTTCGTTCCGCTGAGGGTTTCACTGCCTACCCCCCCCCCCACGCAACTGTAAATATTCTACCTTTGTCTTTTTCTTAGTACAACTTTCTCGGAAGGTTGTTGCAAAAAATAGCGTGTGATACACGTGCGCACAGGCAATTCCTGCCTCGTGTGATTTCAGCATTCGCCTTCAGCTCTTCGCACTCGTCCTCGTTTTCGCACTCGCTTCGCTCGTGCGCTAACCTCCGACTCGTGCTTCGAGCCTCCGGCTCATGTTGACAAATTTACACTCGTTGGCAATCGCCTATTTTGCGCACTTGTATCACAAATAGCTATTTTCATCAATTATTTTTTGGTTAGCTTAATTATGAAAACTCCAGCGCGAAGTGCAGTAACGATCACTATTATTAATCAAATAATCCAAGTTTTCAATAAAACCAAGAAGATGAATTTTCATTCAGCTAGTTGAATTTTTAACTAAAAAGACGATTTTGTAATGAAATATTTGAATCCTCCAACAAAAAAGATTGATTTTCAATCAAACAGATGAATTTTTAACCAAAAAAGATTTTTCAATCAAATATGATAAACTATTTTAACCAAGTTACATACATAGCAATTGGTTTTTAATTTTTTTTAATTTGTGCAGATATTTTTGCGTAATAATATGTATTCATCTTATGCTAAGCAATTATTTATGTCTTCTGAAATTACCAAATTCAGCCGTGTTTCCAGGGTGCCAAGAATTTTCAGGTTTACTGAAGAAAATGTTTAGATGCTTGTTGTTTTCAATTTACCCGTAGCAACGTTATAATTCACGGAAGTGACTATTTTCTTCTTAGAACTTTTAGAGAAAATCTAAAGCATCGTATGCAATTCTTGGCAGCCCCTGCCAAGAACTGGGTTATATGTTCTTGTAATGATTTCTATTCTTGGCAGTCGGAAAAAGTATGGTTATGTTCGTTTTTTATTTTGTAAAAGTGAGAATGAAAGACTAAAGTGAAAGCAAAAGCGATATTTTAAAGTAAATTAGTAGAGCTGTACTTAAAAGAATTGTGTAAGTAAATATATAGTAATGTCTGTTACACAGGACCAGCCACTTGAGGCAACTTGAGGCCACTTGAGGCAAGATCTTAGCTCTCCAGCCACTTAAGGCAAGATCTGAGTTCCAGTCACTTACGGCAAGATCAGAGTTCTAGACACTTAAGGAAAGATCTAGGGGTGATCCAGCCACTTAAGGCAAGATCTAGTGGTGATCCATACACTTGAGGCAAGATCTTAGCTCACCAGCCAATTCCTTTAAGTGGCTTGATATTGAATAGATCTTGCCTCAAGTGGCTGGATCACAACTAGATCTTGCCTTAAGTAGCTAGAACTCTGATCTTGCCTTAAGTGACTGGAACTCTATTCTTGCCTTAAGTGGCTGAAACTCAGACTGATCTTGCCTTAAGTGTCTGGATCACCACTAGATCTTGCCTTAAGTGCCTAGAACTCTGATCTTGCCTTAAGTGGCTGGATCACCACTAGATCTTGCCTTCAGTGGCTAGAACTCTGATTTTGCCTTAAGTGTCTGGAACTCTAATCTTGCCTTAAGTGGCTGGATCACCACTATATCTTGCCTTAAGTGGCTAGAACTCTGTTCTTGCCTTAAGTGACTGGAACTCTAATCTTGCCTTAAGTGACTGGTTCACCACTAGATCTTGTCTCAAGTGGCTAGAACTCTGATCTTGCCTTAAGTGACTGGAACTCTAATCTTGCCTTAAGTGGCTGGAACTCAGACTGATCTTGCCTTAAGTGTCTGGATCACCACTAGATCTAGCCTTAAGTGGCTGGATCAACACTAGATCTTGCCTTAAGTGGCTAGAACTCTGCTCTTTCCTTGATTGGCTAGAACTCTGATCTTACTTTAAGTGGCTGGAACTCAGATCTTGCCAGATCTTGCCTTACGTAGCTGGAGAGCTAAGATCTTGCCTCAAGTGGCAGGAACTGACTGATCTTGCCTTAAGTCGGTGGATCACCACTAGACCTTGCCTCAAGTTCCCGGATCACCACTAGATCTTGCCTTAAGTTGCTCGATCATCACTAGATCTTGCCTTAAATGGCTGGATCACCACTAGATCTTGCCTCAAGTGGCTAGAACTCTAGCTTGCCTCAAGTGGCTGGATCACCATTAGATCTTGCCCTGCGTGGCTAGAACTCTGATCTTGCCTTAAGTGGCTGGAACTCTAATCTTGCCTTAAGTGTAATGGGACTTCAGGGTTATGGAGCTTATGGCTTTTGTGGTTTTAGGGTTATAGGTTATAGGTTATATTGATCTCAAGGGATCCCTCCACTCATTTTTTGTGGTCCTGTGTTATTTCGAAATAAGAGTAAATTCTCTACTAAGCGATGTAGATTTAATCACAAATCGCAGTCTAATGCATCGCTTATAACTAGTCCGTCCAAAAACAATGACTGTGATTTACATTTAGAAAAAGAATTTTCGGATGTAATTTTTAATTCGTCTGAAAACGTTTTAAATAACGATAAGGCTGATTTAAATAGTGCAGAGAGAAAATAAGTGTTTTGTAATTAGATTTCAAGTCAGTATGCAATTAATGAAACATTTTGCGAAACTATATAGATTTGATTTGCAAAGCGATTTCACTCGAAATTGTACATCTCAGGCATGAAGAGATGAGGAATTGAAGTAAATTCAATTGAAAGAAGATAGAGCTAAGACTAATGAAGTTAAAAAGCAAGAACGAAAATGGCGAAAAGAAATTTCAGAAAAAGCCAAAGAAGATAGAAAAAAGTTAGAAAACAAAGAGACTAAGAACAAAACAAATCAATCTTCGAATATTAACGATCCTACTGATTCTGCTGCTAAAGGAGTTGCTAGCAAAAGGAAGTTAAAAGCCAAAGACACTAATAACAAAGAAAATGTATTTTCGAAAAGTAACGATCCTACTGATTCTGCTGAAGCAGTCAAAAGAATACGATGACCATCACCTAAGAATTCGTACTAAAGAGAAGCTGATAATTAAGTAATTTAAGCCAGACTCTTATAAGAGAGAGAGACTGGAATAAGTTGGAAAAAGACAACAAATATAGAAAATGTAGGATAATTAAATCGACCCCCTAAAATTACCAGGTCGACTGTCCGAGGAGATCAAGTCGACTATCTGATATGACCAAATCGACCCTCTATGATGAGCGATTCGACCCTTTATAATGATCAATTTCGCCCCCCGTGATGATCGGTTCGACTCTCTATGACGCTTGAGTCGACCATCCGAGATGACCAAGTCGACACTCTGAGATGATCGATTTGAACCTCTTGTTTTAACCTTCTAGAGGTAGTCGCTTTAGCCATCTTCAATGGCTGTCCTATAGTTGACCCTGCAATATTTTCTGTCTGCACATCTAGATGGCCAAACTTAAAATTATTTTCCTTCCAGAGGATACTTCAATTTGGGATATAGACCGAAATCATAGGAAGCGAAGTAAGGACCGTATGAGGCTGCCGAAGTTGTGTTAGGCCGTGTTTTACCAGGAATTGCTGAATAAGCTGCGATGAATGGGCAGGTACGTTGTCGTGATGAAGGACTCAGTCGCCCCTTTTCCCCAAATCTTGACTAAAAATTTCCGAAACAATATTTTTGGGAATCCCGAGGTTTTCCGCTATCTCTCTCATTGCTAAATGGCGATTTTCCATAACTAATACTCTTAACATGTATGGCCAAGTTTGTGATAAAATTTAATGCACACTCTGTGTTCAGTGCGTTCCGTCATCCTGAAATGCGAGGCGTACGTAGTAAGTCTACTCAAGATTCTGTGGTACGTTTGACACAACTAGGTACACAACTAGGTACAAAGTTAGAGTACAAGGTCGGGTATATTCCGGACAGATCTTTATGTAAAAATGGCATGGAGATAAAAATATCAAACATAGATCCGAATTTTTAGAGAGAAAGACAATATCTACTTGAAAATTTTCAAGATGCATAATTATTTACTAAAACAAACTGGAACTATACTTATGTTAGAGGCACCAAAGAAATCATTTCTTTGACTTCATAATTTTCACATTTCTTGCAAAGAAATATGTCTCTGTATTATAGAAATATTACAAAAGAAATGATTTCTTTTAGTGAAGGGATAGCCTTTTTGCCTGTTAACCATATTTTTTCAACTGACAAGTAATCAAATCGTTGGTACAAAGAAAATAAACCAAAGGTACACATTTCCTCGGATCCTGTAATTTTTTCAGTGTACGGCCGGCCGTTCGAATAGACACTTCGTTCTTTTTCAAATCGAATTAACATTGTGAAGAATTGTGGTTTATAAACGCAATACTCTAAAATAACTTAGGATTGGCTTATGATTGCCTAATGGAGAATCCTCGACTTCTTTTGTGGTCATTTCTTCAACTGCGCCGCTGAACATGTTAATTTTGGCCCGTTTACCCCCGTAAGTTACAGGTTTATAAATTCCACGAAAATTGGTTTCCTTGGGTGTTTTGTGGAGTATTGCAAAGACGTCACCATTAGACGCTGTTAATACAATTTGTTCTTCAGTTGGCATGGGCGTAAGGGCAGTATTTTTTGTTCTCAATTGAATTGGTTTATCGGGAGGAAAAGTGTATCTTCGAAGTTCGAATATCCGGTTCGGGTTGTTGATGCAAATAAGTCGAATTAATGGAAGTTCTTCAGGTTGAAATCCAAGTATGAAATGAGAAGGATACCTTCTAGGAGGAGATCTGGACCTGGCACGAAGAGAAGACTCGGCTGGTCGAAGATACCCGGCAGAAGAATGAGGTATGGCAAGAGGAAGAGTTCTTTCTGGAGAATGTCTGTCAGAAGAAAATGAAGACTCTAAACTCAACTCTGCAATAAGAAATAGAGCAATGAATGTTTCTTGAAGTACACAATCGTAAATTGATATATTACAGATTGTAAAAGTGGTTTTAATTTCCGATGGAGTTATCAACTGTTTGAGATGTTGTTATCAATTTCGGAATATAATAAAAGAAACTTGAGGTTATATAATCTTCTATATAATAGTATTACATTTTTTTTTATATTTATTTATATACTGTTTATACACACAGTAAATGCCAGTTGAAGGTCTGTTGTGCTGGCCCCTCGCCACATTTTTTTGACATTTACTTAAACCAATATGATTGCACCCCAAATGCGCTCCATCGCACCACACAGTGAAAATGTTGCGCCAAGAAAGTGTAAGAGTTCTTGGAAGTATCAGGTTGGTGGAGGGGGGGGGGGGGCTGTCCCTTTTTTCGAAAATATCACTTAGAAATACGTAATCTTGAAAAACTTCAAATTTTAAAGATTTTCAGGAAATCTTTTGATATCTCAAATCGTCGAAAACTGTATATTCTGAATCTCTAACTGTTAAAAATGTATGCTCGTTATAGTCTTGGAAAAATTCATTATAGACAAATTATTAAGAATTCGACTTGTCTCGTCCTTGGTCACTGCATCGGTTATTATTCTTGAAAATCCAAAGGTCGACTCATTGTTCTGCTTAGGCAGGTGTCTGAAAGGTTGCCAGGTAATTGGCAGGAAGGAAGTACCTCGTTCGACAGTGGGAGGAGCGAGACACGTCTTTCTCAAAAATCAGTTCAGTTCAGTTTGGGATCCCGGAGCGAATGGTCGTGCATCGTTTTAAGATTCAGTATTTTTTTGGTGCGCAGCCTGGCATGAGTCGTCAGGCCAATTCGAGGCCAAGTGATCCACAGTGTAGTTCTACGATTGCCTTTGGCAAGTGAGCAAGTGGTCCACAGTATAGTTCTACGATTGCCTTTTGAGACGGATGCGGATGTTCGTCGGGATTTGGCACTACTATTGCCATTGGAGGCAAGTTGCCTACTTTCGTGCTATGTGTGGATGCAGCTGCGCACGCGGTGTGTCCACTTGAGTGGTGAGTTGTTTTTGAAGGCGACTTGCCTAATCATGGTGGATCATCCGCAAAGGCCCGGGCCTTGTTACTGTTATCTTGGTCCATCCGCGAAGGCCCGAGCCTTGTTGTGTCGTCTTAGTTCACCCGCGCAGGCCCGATCCTTATTGTGTCATCTTGGTTCACCCGCGAAGGCCCGAGCCTTGTTGTGTCGTCTTGGTTCACCCGCGAAGGCATACGTCTGGCGTGGGAGCCTGGCTGGCCCGTTTTGGATTCTGTTCTTTCAGGTGCTGAGGTGTGTTCGGCTGCTGCATCGGCTGGCGTGGCGGTTCTGGTTTCCCTGGATGCTTCCTTGGCGTGCTGTCGTGTCGGCTGGCTTGGCCTGTTCCTAGTGGAGGTTCGAGTTGCCTACTTTCTTTGGAGAGCCAATGGAGCTGCTTCTTCGAGGGATGGATGTGTCGAGTAACGGATGTCGTCCCAATCTCAAGGACCGATAAAGGGCTGGACTTCTTGTTATCACTGGACGTCACGAAATTGTTGCGATTCCTGCTTTGACTGTAATTCTGTATTATTTTATTATTAATCACTAAGAGAATATAAAAATGTATTTTAGTTCAATGTCCACTGATGCTTTCATTGGGTTGCCCCTCCTCACCTCTCTTGGCTTTTAACACTAACTTACGCAATTATAATTCCAGAATATAAGAAAAATTTATTGTAAGATTTGAATCCTTGGCTCTAAATTCGACCAGCTCCAATCGCTGATCCCACCGAGTACGGCAAAAACATGCCGACTTAATGGCACTCTTTCTCCTATTTTTATGGTTAATAATACACACCAGATCATAATACGCACGTGCGTGCGCGCCCATTACCTTACTATTTGAAAAATATAAACAACAACCGCAAGGTCCCGCTGGGAACAACTGTCATCTATGACAATGAAACCGGCACCCAGTAGAACCGCCGTAAATCACACCTACAGCCACGTCTCACGACCGTGAGATGGGTGGCCGCGAGCATGACGAAATCACAACGACAGGCCGGCGAAACCTCCGTGTGTCTTGAGTACACAAAGCGACTTACGTGAAACACAAAATAAAATTTGTTTCAAAACACATCTTCAAACAAAATTTTTAGATTTTCATGACATTTCTTCAAATTCTTCAAAAATCCCCAGGAGAGTCAGATCTTCTTCAAATTTGAAGAAAAATCCTCCAACCTAGCAGCATTGTATGGTATCCGTTTTCGAATATTTTTCTTTAAAACATTGGGAATAAGGTTCTATGGGTGTAAAATGTTTACTGGTTTAAGAGATTATTGTTGGTTTTCAAATGTTAATATAAAAACTGTTTATCAATTAACACTTCTGTTATTAATTTTTATTTGTGCTATAGCTACCTTGATGATTCGCATGTTCGTTACTCGTCCCAAAATTTGCCAGAAAGTCCCTTGTTTTGGGTGGCATACCTGAAGATATTTCTGTGAAAAGACAAAAATGAGTGATGAACTTGTAATGGAAAAAATTTATTACAGTTAATGAAAGCGTAATTCGATTATTCCATTTTATTTCGTAAAAGTCAATGACAACATAATTTGTGAAATCAAAGTTTGCCAAGTAATTCTAAAAGATATCTAAATTTTTGCGCATTCCCATCATTTATCATTTAGAAAGTATAATTAGAATCGTCCGAAATTTCACACCTCAGTTTTTCAAAGGATCTCCACGTTTTGAGGCCCACTAAATCCAAAAATCAAGTTTTGGCGATGGCGTCTGTTTGTATGTCTGTAAATACGATAACTGTCTAAAAAATGAACTGATCAAATCGAGCTTTGGCACACTTTTTTGATACGTAAATGGAAGAACGAGTTCATAAACCAGCACTCCTTGACCATCGGTTATGATTTTATTAATCGAAAATGCTTTCCAAAAATCGAATACTCCAATTTTACGCCAAACGACAACAGTTACGGCAAGAAAAGCTTAAGAGAAGAATTGAAGCTTTTCAAAATATCCACAATTTTAGTTTTAACCATTTGTTGATAGGACTGGTCTTTCTAGTTTTATGCGTCGAAAATTCTAATTTTGAGCCAAACAACGACAAATACGTAAAAAAGTTTAGAATACTAATTTATTCTTTACTTACCAATAGAATTCAGAATAACGTCCAAGATTAAGGCCAGAGTATAAAGGATTCTCATTTTTCCAAAATGTATGAAACACTCATTAACGCAGAATTTTTGGAGCAGCGTAACTAATGAATAGTCTGAAGTTTTGTTAATATATACTGTTTTGAGATATTTGTGTTTTCCCCTTCTCGAGCATAAATCGCGAATATGAATAATTTTAGGATTTGATAACATGAAACATTTGAATTCGTAAAACATAAATTATTTAGTAGAAGTTGAACTCTCGCACGTGTATAATTATTTCACCTTAAGAAATTCATATTATTTTAGGTTTGAAGTAAATTTATGGATTTATATTATTTCATCTTGAGAAGCTCAGAGAGCTTAACATAATGTATAAAGTGTAAACATGAAATCGCTCTTTAGCAAACATTTTTTAGGCGGGTCTTTTACGTAATTATAATTTGACCAAGATCATGGGTTCGGTAAGGCCTCTTTTTTTGGAAATATTAATAATGTGTCACATGGATTTTAAAGGCTGAAGAAATACATTTTTTCAATCCTATTTAACAGAATTTTTTATTCAAAATCGTTAATCAAACGAAGAAAAGTAGATTATCAAACAATATCATTTTTCGAGATGAAAGTCCAAGTTCTGCCCCCCCTTCCCCTTGTTGCGATTATGGGAAAAGAATCACTCTGCTGAGAGATATGAATGGATGGGTTGGATTCCAACCCATCATTGTAAATTCAACCCAGAATTGTAAATTTTGTAACAGTTAAAATTTAAACGTATGTCGGCGAAAATTTCACCAAGGTGAACTAGAGCTTATTTTATACCACTTAGAAAAAAGCCACTGACAGCTGGGAATCACCATTTGGCTCCAATTTAATAGAGATAAACGGCAGTATGTAGCGCTGACGCCGTTGTTTTCGGTATCTTTCGAATAAAAATGGAGCCATTAAAAGGCGAAAAATTATTGAAAGGAAAATTATCTTCAATTCGGATAAAATGTAACCGACAAGGTTAATTTTTTTTTTGCAGGGAATTTTTCACCTGGAATCTATGTAAACTTTATCTTTCGTTCTTCCTGTGTATTGCAAAGTCAATCGAAAGCTTACAGAGAATGTAGAGCAAACTGAATACTAGCATGAATTTTCCAAACATTTCTAACAGTGTAGGGCAAATAAAATAATGATAAAGAATCAAATTTATACTACATTTAACAATATCTGAATAGGCAGCCCTGGTCCGGGATACAGTAGTTAATAACATATACATTTAATATAATGGAGTTCAACATAATATAGCCAATGTATACACTAAAGCCGAAGAAGCTTAAGCAAAATGAAATTGAAAATGACAAAATTGGAAATTTGCAGTTGTCAATGTTTTGAACTTTAATGTCCAAAGGTCTATGAAGAAACGTATGGAAGGCATAAATACATATGAAAACTAAAAGAAACTAAGGAAGCAAACCGATTCGATGTGAAGGAATCATAGCACCAAAATCTGAATTGCTGCACTATTAAGATAGTTTTGAAAATGTATTTATCGGGATTATCCGAATTTTGGCACCAGTGGTTTCTCAATTTGAAGAAATAAAATGTTCATAAATTTAAGAAAATGGAACATCTTTGTCAAACATGTGAAAGCTGTCATGTACAAGAATAGAATAAAATGAAATTCTTAATTTTAGTTATGTTTTGTCCATGTGTGATACGCGGATTTTTTGTAATCAAATTGACAGTTTTGAAAATTATGGTTTACACACGCACTACTCTAAAATTCTTTGAGATTAGGTTACGGGTGCCTACTGGACATTCATCGATTTCTTCTGTGGTCATTTCCTCAACTGCGCCGCTGTACATGTTTATTTTCCCCCGCTTTCCCGCAGTAGTGACAGGTTTATATAATGCACGAAGAATAGTTAGTCTGTTTTTCGTTTTTTCCAAAATTGCAAGGACGTCACCATTGGACGTTGATACTACAATTTGTTCTCCGGTCGGCATGGGCGTAAGGATATTCTTTTGTGTTCTCAATTGAATTGATTTATCGGAAGGAAAAATGTATCTTCGAAGTTCGAATATCTGGTTCATATTGCTGATGGGAATGAGTCGAATAAATGGAAGTTCTTGAAGTTCAAATCCATGCATGAGCTGAGGAGGATAACTTCTACGAGGAGACCTGGACCTTGCACGAAGAGAAGGCTTGGCAGGACGAGGAGACCCAGCAGAAGACTGAGGTCTGGCAATAGGTATAGTTTTTCTGGGAGAATACATGTCAGGAGGAAAAAAAGATCCCGAACAACGAATATCGGAAATCGGGTCGCCATTAGTCAAACAATCGAACTGTGATCCTAATTCTGCAACAAGAAATAGAGGATTACATTCAGCTCAACGTACACACTCGTAAGCTGGTATATCATATAATATTATCATTAGAAGTATTTTATGCTTATTTACATTATTATTATCGATTCGCGATTCGAACTCGGAAGTTCATCTCCTCATCTACCCTAAACCGCCACGCACCTCTATCCTGTGAATCATCCATCCAGTTTAAGTAATCATGTCCTAGTTCTTTTAGATCATCCCTTACATTTTTCTCCCATCTGTTCCTCGGTCTGCCTAGAGGTCTCTTACCAGTTGGTTTCCCTCTTAAAACTTGCGCCACTGTTCTTTCATTGCCCATTCTTGCTACATGCCCCGCCCATCTTAATTTACGCGCTTTCATAACTCTATTAATATTTGCTGACCCGTAGAGAGCATGCAGCTCATCATTATGCAGTTTTCTCCATTGACCAGTCTCTTCGTCCCTCTTTGGACCATAGATTTTTCTAAGTACTTTATTTTCGAAAACTCTAAACTTATTCTCCACTCCCTTCGTCAGAGCCCACGTTTCACACCCGTGCATGACGACCGGCATTATTATCGTTTTGTAAATTCTTACTTTGATGTTTCTAGATAGCAATCACGATTTTAGTAGCGTGTTTCCTGCATAATAGCACCCATTCCCAGCGTGCAGCCGCGCGTTGATTTCCGTTTTAATATTATTTTTGCTAGTTATAATGGACCCGAGGTATTTAAATTCGTTAACCCTTTCGAATTTCATATTTCCGGCCATTAGATCCCCGCCTATATTAATTTGTTCGGATCTGACGACGGTCATATATTTTGTCTTCGATTCGCTAACTTCCAAACCAATATCTTTGGCTTTTGTGATCAAGATTTCTGCACTTTAGCTACAGTTTCTTTATCATCCCCTAGTTAGTCGAGATCAACCGCATACCCAAGAATTTGTATTATCCCATTGAGGGTAGCACCGGTCGGATTCACTTGTACTTGTCTGACCACGTATTATAAAACTAAGTTGAAAAGGACGCACGAAAGTGCATCGGCCTATTTCAGGCCATCGCGGATCGAAAACTCTTCAGATAAACTTCCGTTTGCACGTATCCTACCCCTCCTGCCGCTTAAGCAAATTTCGATAAGTCTAACTAATTTTCTTGGTACACCCAAGAGCTCTAGGATCCAGTACATTCGTGCGCGTATAATAGAGTCGTAAGCTTTTTTGAAATTGATAAATAGCTGATGCACTACTTCATTAAATTCCCATTTCTTTTCTAACACTTGTCTAATTATAAACATTTGATCGCTTGTAGATCGGTTTCGGCGGAATCCACGCTGGTAATCCCCAATGATTTCCTCGGCAAAAGGAGTTAGTCTACTTAAGATTACATTGGACAGGATCTTATAACACGAAGGCACAAGTGAAATTCCCCGATAATTGTTACAGTTCGTTTTATCGCCTTTTTTAAAGATAGGAATAATAATAGAGGTATTCCATTCCTCCGGCATGCGTTCTGTTTTCCAAACTGCGCGTATTATTTTACAAATTTGCCTTGTGAGGCAATTGCCTCCATTTTTTATCAGTTCTGACGGTAGGTCGTCGATGCCCGCGGCTTTGTTATTTTTTAACTTCTTTATGGCCATTTCTATTTCTATATCAGTAGGATCATCAATTAATAGATCGGCAGTGTGGATTTCACCGAGATTACCTTCAAACTGTAAAAAATTTCGGGAATTTTCCCCACTTTTTAGTGGCGAAAAATCCACATTTTCGTTGGGGAAAATCATTTTCCCCAAGATTTGGGGAAATTTTCCTAAAAGTTCTTATAATTCACTACAAAATTGCGGGAAATTCCCTAAAATTTAGGAAATTAGATAATACCTACAATTCTCGGGGCAATTTTCCTAAACATATGGTAATTTATACAAAAGTTTGGGTATATTCTCTACATTTTGGGAGATTGAATGATTCCTACTGAATGTAGGGAATCGTTCCAAAAATAATGTTTGATTTTCCAGGTAGATTAGGTAAACTTTCTACAAATTCTTGAAGTATTGCCGTATGTTCAGGAATATATTTTACCCTAAGATATTTGATAAACTAGAACAATATTTTAAATAATTTTACACATTTTTTTGGAGAAAAGATTTATTAATGTCATAGTCGTCTCAATTTAAAGTCAAGAAAGTAAAGAAGCTAAAATTACAAAGATGAAAAACAATCGAAATTTTAAAGGTGTAGTCATGATTCTACCAGTTTACTTTAATTATAATTTGACTTGATCTAATTCAACTATGATCCGAGTTCCAACCCGCGAGTCAACTCACACATGTCACATAAAAAATATATAGTTAGTTTTGTAAATTTAGTCCAGAAGACGATTACGTCAGGAAAATCAATTAAAGTCACAATTGATGCATAAGGGGAAAAAGCTAGACACTTTTCCTGGATCATTTATCACTTCATTTCACGATAATCTGAAAAGGCATAACACTAAACACTGTTCAAGAATCACTTTTTTAAGTTGAAAACACTTTAGGTGAGAATAAGCATTAAGACCATATAACGCACAGGTCGGAACTCCAACCGATAATAATCAATATCACTTTAAATAATGTAGCCCGTCAAACTTGGTTTGAGGAATAGGCGTTCGAAAGCTTCTTAGAAGGGATGGTAAAAGTTTTTTTTCTCGATTTTTTAATGTTGGGAATAATATATATATAATATATTAATAATAATATTTTCTGCTTCAAGGAATGAAGCTTCAAGTCGAAAGTTGCCTACAATTGTGGAAAAAGCTATTCCCGAGCGCCAATTCATGGAAGAGGGTTTATCTGATGAACGAACTACCTCTGATATTCATGACGACCCACAAATGCACCGTTTAGATATTGAAAATGAGTTAAATTATTTAAAACTAAAATTTAATCTGCCTTCGCAGATTTCCGAAAAGAAGTTTGAAATGTAAGTGAAATATTAAATGATGAATTTGCTATATACTAATTTTATTTTATTGAACTTTCATTTGCTAAAAGATTTACTTTACAGGAATATAAAAACTCAAATCAAACAGCTGGATTTTAATTTGAACACTTAAAAGACACTAGTGACAAGATATTGAAAATCTTATTGAATATTTTTATTTCGAAATTTTTTGACAGTTCTTGTTGAAGGCAGCTGAGCCGCAGTTTATGAAATGTATTAGGGGTTTTTTTGTTGTTGTTGAATATTATTGCGCGAATGAAGATATGAACATGAGTCTCGGGTAGGTCTCTCGATTGTTTATTTTTCATTTGAAACTGTTTTAGCTGTCTTAGTTGAAGGCATCTCAGACGCGGTCCGTTGAATCTACAAGGGGTTGTTTTTTGTCGCTGTTCAATATCATTATGTGGATGAGGATATGTTCAAGAGTCTTGGGAAGGTGTTTGGGGTGATTATTTTTTATGTCAAATTGGTTTGGCCATTTTAGTTAAAAGCAGTTGAAACGCGGATTCTTACATGTACTAGGGGTTGTTTTTTAGTGTCTTTAACTAGAGTCTTGGGAAAGCGTCCACCCAAAATCAGGTTTTTTGGAAAAAACAAAATAGCCCGAAAATCGCGATCAGCGCCCAAAATCAGCCCAAAAATAGCCCAAAATTCTGATAGGTTTACATTTAGGCTAAGTGCATATTTTATTTTAATTGTAATTTTTAGGAGATAGGGATGTTTTTTAAAGAATTTTTTGCAGCATTGGAGAGCCCAAAAAAGGGCAATTATTAGTAGGCGCTTGCCAAAATAGTGAATGCTCTTCTTTTATTCTACATAAATATATTATGAAACAGCATGTTTCAAAAGGAGAAGAGCTTACAAAAAAGACTCAATAAAAAAATAAAATTCTGGTATGGTATGCTTTTTCGAACATGTTTGTTCAAAACTTCGGGAATAAGGATCTGTAAGCGTGTTAAATATTTACTGGTTGAAAAGATTAATTGTTATTAGTTTCAAACTGTAAAACTGTTATCAATTAACAGTTCTGCTATCAAGGTTTATTTGTACTATAGCTACCTTGATGATTCACATGTTCGTTACTCATCCCAAAGTTTGTCATAAAGTCCCTTGTTCGAGGCGTCATACCTGATGATATTTCTGTGAAAAGACAAACAAGATTATAGACAATATAAGACAAATAGTAAAAGCGCAATTCGCTCATTACATTTTATTTCGTGTAAGTCAGCTATAACATAAATTGCGAAACCAAAGTTTGCCAAGCAATTCTAATAGTTGACAAGTGATAACTTGAATACAAAAATTAATTTGCACACTTAATCTATTTTACCTTACTTCAAAGTACAATCAGAATTCAAAATCCTTATTTTGGGAGAAAAAAGTGACGCGGAATTTATAGAGTGATTAAATTAAAAACTTATTCAAATGCTCTGTAAATCCCGGATTTTTTAGTTTTCCTTCCTAAGAGATATTTTTTCTCGAAAACGTAGAAAACTTTCAAAGTTTAGAGTTTTAAAGAGAAAAGTTTCATATTCTGTCTTCAAAACTTGAAAATTCGGCAAAAATCGGCAAACAGAAATTGAATCCTTTGTGGTATAACATTTTAATTTAAAAAACTATAAAATACTAATTAAGATAAGTGAGTCCTAAAAGTTTTAAAAAGGAAAATATAAAATTAGAATAATAATTTATTCTTTAATTACCAATAGAATTAAGAATAATGTCGAAAGTTAAGACGACAGCAGAAAGGATCCTCATTTTTTCAGAATGTAAGAAAACCTGATTGACGCAGAATTTTGAGAACAGCGTAACTAATGGATATTCTGATGTTTCGTATTTATATACATTCTGTTCTGAGCTATTTGTGTTTCCCCTACCCAAGCATAAATTGCGTATATGGAGAATTTTAGGGCTTGGTGACATGAAATATTTCAATTCGTATCTTTCGCACGTGTATAATTATTTTATCTTGAGAAGCTTAGAGAATTTAACTTAAATTTATACAGAGTAAATATAAAATCTCTCTTTGACAAATATTTTTCAGGCGAGTGTTTCACGTCATAAAATGGTATGACTTCCAAAATCATAGGTTAGATAATGCATAATTTTATCATAGATTTATCGTTTCTAAAAACTGAAAAACCGTTTCCTTTACTAAAATCATCCGACAACAAGTTCAAAGTAATTTTGAAACTGAACATGAGGCATCACATAATACATACTTAAATTTTATTTTAAAAATTTGAAATAATAAAGTGAATATTTAATCAAATAGTCGCTCGAAATATTACACAGAAAAATCTCTCGTGGCCGAAGTTCTTGGAGTATTTTAGCTCATATACGGGTTTTTTATGATTTCTGATCTTGTT
Organism: Andricus curvator; assembly: GCA_932195095.1. Taxonomy (NCBI): domain Eukaryota; kingdom Metazoa; phylum Arthropoda; class Insecta; order Hymenoptera; family Cynipidae; genus Andricus; species Andricus curvator. The sequence continues at coordinate 90,098 of CAKNYM010047646.1, forward strand.
ACATAATATTTCAGAAATATGAAAAGTTGACTAAATCCATCTTGAAATTTCGGAGAACAAATAACTCCAACATTGAATAAATTGGTTCATAACTTCTTATGAAAAATTGAACTTGAAAAAAAAGATGTATTTTTACATGTTAAAGTCCATAAGAGGAACAATTGCTTTTAGCGAGCTGAAAAAAGACTTTGCAAAAAAAGAAAATAGGCATATTCTGATTTTGCCTAGGCTATACGAATTTCCAGTCGCCCATGAACATTTAAATAGTCGCTTTTTTTGGAACACTCTATTATGTATGCATCCGATCAAAGCGCCATCTCATAGAGTGTTAAGGGAAAGGTTAGGAAGCCTTACAGTAGTATAGATTGTTCTTAGTTTTTCATTGTTCGGAATTTTTCACGATGATCAAGCGCAAGGTTCCCGCGTCTGTGCACAACATGTTATAATCAAAATTATCGCAAAAGATAACGTCGGACACATCGAAATTTGCACCACATTGAGTGCTCAGTTTGGGGAATCGACCCATTCAAAAACCCAAGTGAAAGTGTGGCATAAAAAATTTTGAGCATGCCAGTAAGAGGTCTGGTAGAAGTCAAAAGCACCTCTCACCTACCTCAAACTCAAAAATCCATAAACCTAAAACCCCAAACCCACAAACCTCAAACACATAAACCTAAAACCACAAGCCCACAAACAGCAAACCGACAAACCGCCAACCCACAAATTCACAAACCTCAAACCAACAAACCTCAAACCGCCAATCCCGTAAACCCACAAACCTTAAACCCACGAACCTCAAACCCACAAACTTCAAACCTGAAGCCCTCAAGAATAAACTGCAAAGCCAAATACCATAAACCCTAAACCCATAAATCCATAAACCGTAAACCTAAAACCCATAAACCTCAAACGCATAAACCCTAAACCCATACACCTTAAACCCATAAACCCTACAGGTTGGTGGGCTTGTGGACTATTCTGCATGATGTACTTATATGTCGAGGTATAATTTTTGTGGGTTTGAGGTTTGTTGGTTGGAGGTTTGTGGGTTTGCTGTTTGTGGGCTTGTGGATTTGTGGTTTATGGTTTATGTGTTTGAGGTTTGTGGGTTTGGGGTTTTAGGTTCATGGATTTGTGAGTTTGAGGTTTGTAGGTTTATGCGCTTGGGGGTTTTATGTTTGTGGATTTGAGGTTTGTGCGTTTGAGGTTTGTGGGTTTGAGGTTTGTGGGTTTGAGGTTTTTGGGTTTGAGGTATAATTTTTTAGGTATAATTTTTGTGCGCTTGAGGTTTGTGGGTTTAAGGTTTGTGGGTTTACGGGTTTGGGGGTTTGAGGTTCGTGGGCTTGAGGTTTGTGGGTTTGAGGTTTGTGGGTTTGAGGTTTTGCGAGTTTGAGGTTTGTGTGTAACGATATTACCGATTTCATGGTTTTAAAAGTTTTGAAATTTCGTGGTTCAACTACCTTGGCAAGTTCATATTTTTTTAGGTTAGTTTTTTGCAGAAAACTAAAAAAAGTAGCAGTGCTACATGAAATTATAATTCGTTATGAGTATTTAAAAAATTAATTTATTAGAATCGGTAAAAAATTGAGCAGTCAGCAGAATTTTGAACAAAAGTTTGTAAAAAAACTCACTGTGCGGCGTCCACGCACGAGCACGGTTTGGCTTCCTCCACAATCGAAGAACGATCACTGCGGCCTGCTATTCTGCAGAAAGTAAAAGCATCTTATCGATGAAAAAGACGAGATTCTTGCACGAAAGACGTGCTGCTTCTCCAGGACAACGCGATTCAGCAGCGTTGAGCCGGTCGAGAGCTTCGTGTGCGAATGCCTTCAGGCGCAACCTTGTTCTTTCTACGATAATGGCATCAAAAACCTACCAATTCACTGAAAAAAATGCATCCAGACAAGCGGAGACTATGTAGAAAAGTCATGTATTTTTGGTTTTCGTAAAAAGTGTTTGAATTAATTTTTATAACATGAGGTCGGTTCATATTTGATCCACCCTCGTATATTTGATATACACTCGAGTGCCTTGGAATTTGTCCTCGAGGAATTTCTAAAGGATTCGACTTTGCGGATAACATTTTTTTCATTGAGGTTTAGGGTATTGTAAAAGATTGAAAGAAAACCAGTATATTTAGGTAAAGTAAATGTTAGCATACCCAGGGGCAGACAGAGGAAAGAATGCTGGAAATGTGTGAATGACATCCTGAATCGAAGATACATAAAAAGCCACACAAACACAAGAGTTTGCATGAAAAATTGTATGAACGCAAAGAAAGCTCAAATTGTATTCCAGGACAGAAAAGTGTGGAGAGAAACGGTTTATAAGAAATGTGTGACGAAGAGTGTCAGCGGACTGAGAGACGCCTGAAACGAGAGACCTAGGATGCTAATGGGCCAACGTGGAGAGCTTTACTAAGCGGATGTGATTAGAGTGAAGATTATGGGTCTGACTGTGTGATTATCAGTAAGCTTGAGTATTTCTGTGTGATCTATGACACATCATGACTTTGTTAAACTCTTCGCTTGGGGTAATTGCTAGAAAGAGTGACCAGCGACCTGAGTTGGAGCAGTATTGCGTGAAGACGTGTTATTTAAATAAGCAACAAGCGAATTCTAGAATAATCTGAAAATCTATACCCCACTCCCCCCCTTTACCACCTCGTACACTTTCTATAAACTCCTTGATCCCCGACAGTAGAACGGGGCTAGAACCGAGTGAGTCAATCTTACCCCGAAAGGGCTTAACGTGTGTGAATTTGTGTTTGTCTCTCGGCGTTTGATGTAAATAAAACTAATATTTTGAATCGTTTCTCTCAGTCGTTGGCATTGGAACTAGCGTTTGTAAGAAAGATGGATCTCTATAAATGGGCTGTCCAGTATGAATGCTGGATCACTATAAGGCTCTCTAGGATGAATGTTTGGATCCCTATGAACGGGTTCTCCAGTATGAATGTTGCATCCCTATAAATGGGCTCTCCAGGATGAATGTTGAAACACTATAAACGGGCTCTCCAGGATGAATGTTAGATCCCAATAGGGCTCTCCAGTGTGAATGTCGGCTCCCTATAGATGGGCTCTCCTGCGTGTGTGCTTGCGAATTATGATGAATGTGCAAGCAGAATATAGATTTCCGAAAGAACGACTGACACCCAAAAATCTATTAATCACTTGCTGCATTTCGCGACCATGTTTAGTAGCGAAGTACCAGGTCATGAGTACCTGTGAGTGGAAGGTGGGCCAACATAATAAGATGGTAGCTCTAAGAAAGCATCCAGAGGCGACTGTTGTCACCTCCAACGCTCGCGGTCACTGTGTAAGGATAACAGCGCACAGTGGGGCATAATAAAAAATTCCTGGACAAAACCCCCAAATTCGAAAGTTACCATTCCAGGTAAACTAATAGGAAATTTTTTATAGATGGTGTTAGTGCATTCAAATCCGGAATAGCAGATGGTTTGTTCAAATATTCGACAGCTGTGCACGCTCAAAGTTCACCTTGCTGAGAAGTCTTTTTCAAATTTTCACATGCCCTGCGGACGTAGCTAAATTTGTCCTGAACTACAGAGTTGAAAATCAGAAATTTACCCTTGAAAGAAATAGATATTTAGAATGATCCATTTCTTTTTCACTAAGCAAATAAACGTTTCTTCTAACGGATTTCATGAATATTCCGTTCTAACAAATATTTTATGCTCCGAAATAAATGTATAGTTGATACAAATACACTACCGTCGGAAATTGTAGGTACGATCAGCGATCAGAGAGAGGCAGCTCGGGGAATATCTGGTACAATGGATACAATAAAATAAATTATGAACAAATAAAGTTCATGAAAATAATTAAATAAACTTTTCGTTTGCTCTCAATTTTAAACAATGATATTTATTATTGCACTTACAACTAATAATATGTGTATTAAGCATTCATACATCTGAAAAACACATTCTTTCGCACTTTTGCGTTTGCGAATTCTGCTATTAGATCTTCAAAAGATAATGACTTTAGACGATCTTTCTCGACTGCCAATAAACTGAAACCAGTTAATCTTTCATCACCCATATTTGAACGAAGTTCCGATCTTACCCTAGCTAGCGTTGAGAAAGATCTTCCTGTTGCACAATTTGTGATGGGAATGGTTGAGAAGAGTCTAAAAGCAATATATACATTCGGGAAAATCGACGTTATGTCTGAATCTGACATCCATTTCAAAATAGTTACAGCCCGACTAAAAATGTTTGGTCTTGATTTTGTCTCGAGTAAAGACCAATCCAAGACAATTTCGAATCATTCTGTATGCCTAACTTGTGAGACGGAACCAGACTATTCTTGATGTCTTGAGACGAATATTTTCGACTTGAAGACAAAAATTGATGCCTTGAGACCAAGGCCTCTCACGGTCATCGCTAATCCACTTCGAACTTTATAGAATGTTTATATCATTTATCTTCATGGTATTTAGTTTGTATGCATTAATAAGTTTATTTAGATGCAATAATTATTATTCTTTGGATGGCGAATCTAAAAATTTTGTCCAGCCTTTTGTTTCTTAATATCATAGAAAAACTTTTTTTTAGACACATGGCTTGGAAATTTAAAGGATAGGAAACTTCAGGGAGTTGGGTTTTTGGAATGATAACTTCACATATTAAAAATAATATTACAACTATATTCTACTTGGTTAAATCAATCAGTTACATAGTTTTGATGACAAAGTGATGGCAGATTGCAATACTATATGTAGATTTTAAATCATTGTCACGAGATCACATGTTTGAAATGCGCTAAGGTTATGTAAACATAAAGTATCAGTACAGCGCTATGACCGAACCAATTTATTCAAATTAGGTCAGCATACTTCGGCACTAATTTCTATTAAAAATCAAATTCTCTACTTATCTGATTCACGAAATAAACTTCGGGCGCCAGATCCTCCACGGATCATTTACAAATGTGACAAAAATAATTGCGAAGATAATTTAAAAGAAAAATAAATCAAAATTTAAAATAAATTTTAAAGTCAAAATTAGTGAACCGAGAATTAAATAGTTGAATAGCGCAGCCCCGTCTCTGGAAAATGGTAGAGGGTCTAGTTCTTATAAATCGGAGCAAAAATTGAATTAATTTAATATAAAATTATAAATAAATTAATAATTCTAGGATTACACAATATTTATTTTACTGGGACAAAATAATTTCCAGTTACAATTATGGTTATTACGAAAATAATTGAAGAGGAGAAACAATTGATTTAAGGGAAAGACACAATTTATACTAAACATATCTTTGGAGGTTATCGGGACTAATTTCTTAATTCAATTGAAGGAAACGTAGAATAATTCAAGAATTTTAATAATCTTTAGAATACGGTATAAATTTGGGACCAAAAGACAAAAGATAAAATCTAAATACAAGTCACAAAACACAATAACGATATATGGCGATTTTAAATAATCTTAGGGAACAAAATGACAGAATTCAAATAATATCAGGAAAAATAAAATATCAGACTTTCACAAAACAGAAACAAATTAATCCAGGCAGGAATATTCTGGAAATTGTGTGCCAAATATTCTAAAAGAAATCAATCAAATAAAAAAACAAAAGGGCCACACGATATCACAGAATATTTCCTTCTAGATTATGAAATGAATTATACCTTGAATAATTGGATGAGAGGTTCACAATGTATCTTTAAAACCTCAGAAGACCAACTCCAAGTGTTAAACACAACTTTATAATAGTATCTGACTTTAAAAATAATAATGTATACGAAATACTCGACAACGCGTGTTACTCCAGAAGCTGCTAGACGAAAGATGAGAATTTTTCCGGCGTTGTTTTCTTCTTTAGCAACCGGCTGAATCCTGATTGGTTGAAATGGGGTTTCATGATTGGCGTTAATAAGGAATGTTGAAACAGAAGAAATAGGCTTTCAGGGATGTGACTGAAAGGACAATACTGTGTCCACCAAAATAGTCTCTTCTGAATTTGGTGATAATTAGTCAACCAATTCGGTCCAAATGATGTTGAATTACTGTCCAAGACATCCTCTCCGAAGTATATGACCAAAAAAGTCGATGCCTACTAAAATTTCTACTAAGACTCAATCCAAATTAGAAATCATAGCACCAGGTATGTTGCCAGTGATATCCGGGACTGTGCTACAGAGGTCCCACTCACATTGCAGGAGATCGACAATAAACCTTCCCAACAAAAGACATCATGAATTTCGCTCCGATGCGAATGAGTTATTTAGGAAATCAAGTTTCGGACGTAAACTTGAATCCTAGTAGCATTTCAAGATGTTCAATAAATATTGGGGTACGACCAGAAGGACAGGAGCAGGTTGGCACACAGCAGTACGATTGGCGAGAAAATTTCAAATAGGTTGAGTTTGCTTCTTGAAGTCTCTCATTAGGTCTGGAGGGTTCAGGATTCTTCAGGATGGTCTGATTCTCGAAAAGTACATATAATAAAAAATAAAAACAGGCAGGATCTATTCTTAAGATTAAACTATCTTAAATAATCAACCCAAGTCTTGGAAAACCGGGCAGCTTCTGGATTGGCGGCAGAAAAAGAATGATCTTAGCTCCCAAGAAATCATTTCTTTGACCTAATAATTTTCACATTTATTGCAAAGAAATATTTCTTTTTGTTGAAGAAATATCACCAAAGACACGGTTTCGTTGTGACAAAGCATGAGTTTTTGGCTGTTTTCAACAATATTTATTCAACTGGTAAGTACTCAAATCCCTGCTACAAAGAAAATAAACAAAATAAACGCATTTGCTTAGATCCAGTAATATTTTTTTAAGTGTGCGGCCGGCCATGAATTAACGCTTTTGTTTTTTTACAGTGTGAACAATTGCGGTTTATACACGTGATATTAGAAAACACTTTGTGATTCGGTTTTTGTTGCCTAATGGAGATTCCGCGATTTCTTGTGTGGTCATTTCTTCAACCGCACCGCTGAACATGTTAACTTTCGACCGTTTTACCTTGTAAGTGATAACTGTATACATTCCACGGAAAACCCATTGTCCGTTTAATTTTTCCAATATTGCAAAGACGTCGCCATTGGCCGCTGTTAATACAGTTAGTTCTACGTTCGGCATGGGAATTAGGACATTCTTTTGTGTTCTCAATTTAATTGATTTATCGAAAGGAAAAATATATCTTCGAAGTTTGAATATCCGGTTCGTATTGTTGATGGGAGTAAGTCGAAGAAATGGAAGTTCTTCGGGTTGAAATCCAAATATGGTATGATGAGGATATCTTCTACAAGGTGATTTGGACCTAACACGAAGAGAAGGCTCGGCAGGTGGATGAGACCCCGGAGAAGAATGACGTATAGCAAGAGAAAGAATCCTTTCTGGAGAATGTCGGTCAGAAGAAGGAGAATGTCTGCAGCAAGGAACACAAGGAATCGAGTCGCTATCAGGCAAACTTTCGGACTCTGAACTCAACTCTGCAACAAGAAATAGAGAAGTACATTTTTCTTAAAGTTTACAATCGTATGTTGCTATATCATGGGTTGTTTATGTAGTTGTAATTGTCAATATATTATGTACGGGGCCGTACTTGAATTGCGTAACGAATTATAGGCACTCTCTAAGACTCCCCCTCGCCCTGTAAAGACCCTTAACAACATATTTCTGCCTCCCCTCTTACTGTACGTAATTTATGGTTCCCAAGATATGGAACTTGAAACTAACGTAAATTTTTTGTATTCAAGATATGTTATATATTCCCTCGTATATTCCATGCGTTGCTGGGTGAAAATTTCATTTTTGGAATTCCCTATTTTTCCTTGACCAATTTTTCTTTTTCCCTGACCAGTAACATTCAAGTACCAGCATCTCAATCTTGCAATATTTTAACATAGGGTCTTTTATAAACGGAATAAAATAATATTTACAGAAACTGTTGATTTTCAGTCAAAAAAGACGGATTTGTTGTACAAAAATGGAGTTTTCAACCAGAAAATATGAATCTTCAACACACAAATGATTTCTTGACAAAGTGGTTCAACCAAAATTTGCAAACAAAATAGTTGAATCCTCAAGCAAAGAAGATTCATTTGCAAATAAACAGTTGCATTTTTACCCAGGAAAGATGAAATTTCTACTAAAACAGATGAATTTTAAAATCAAAAAGACAAATTTTCAAAAAAATATTTGAATTTTCATCTCAAAAAAGATTTTAGTTTGATTTTTCAACATCAAAACTAAACTAGTTGAATTTTGATCCAAAAAAGATTCCAGCTTGACTTTTCAACGCCAAAGTAGGAATTTTAAACAACAATTGATTTTTCTAAGAAATAGTTGAATTTTCAAGAAAACAGTTGTTTTTGCAACCGGACAGTTAAACTTTCAACCAAAAACAAAATTAGAAAGAGAAATTTCCAACAAAAAAAACTGTTGAATTTTCACCCAAAAGAGATTTGAGTTTGACTTTTCAACATCAAAATATGAGTTTTAAATAAGAAGTGAGTTTTATATGGAATTAGATTAATTTTGAACCCAAAAAGACGAATTTTCAACAAAACAGTAAAGTTTTCAACCAAAAAGGATAACTTTTCAACAAGATTGTTGAATTTTCAAACAGATAATAAAATTTATAACTGAAACGGAGTGGATAGACTGCCAGTACAGGCAAAAAAAATTTCTGCTGGTATTTGAAATTTACAGCATACCGAAGGGACTCTCAGGCATTTTAGAGTAATTTTATGTGATTTAAGAATTATTTTGTCATATTTTGGCTTTTTGACGCTTTATATGGGACGTTTTATGTACACATCGCAATTCATCGTCGATTAGCCACGCAAGATTTACGATTAACTATTCATGGGAGTGAGAAGGCACCCCTTTGACTGATCACATAAATCATATTGATCAAACACCTGCCCCTTTTCAACGCTTTATGGGGGCGGGAATGCACCCCTTTGACTGGTAACAGAAATAATGTTGGTCAAACCTTTTTTCAACGTCTCATGAGGGCGGAAAAGCACCCCTTTGAATAGTTACAGAAATAATGTTTTTCACACCCCTACCCCTTTCTAACGTTTTATGGAGCGGGATAGCACCCCTTTCTGACTGGTCATTAATAACGTTGGTCAAACCCCTACCTCTTTCCAATGTCTCATGAGGGTGGACAGGCACCCTTTGAATAGTCACAGGAATAATGTTTGTCACACAACGTCTGATAGGGGCGGGAAGGCACTTCTGGAACTGGTCACAGAAATAATTTTGGTCAAACACCTATCCCTTTCTAACGTCTCGTGGGGGCGGAGAGGCACTCCTTTGTCCGGTCACGGAAATAATTTTTGTTAAAACCCTACCCGTTTCTATCCCCTTGTGGGGCGGGGAGGCACCCTCCTTTGACTGATTACAGAAATAATGTTGGTGTAAGGAACTTTGTTGAAGCGGCCGGTTTGGCGGACTGAGCCAGTATATTGAACCTCTTCTTTTCAGATGCGAAGGTTGATCGACTTTCTCAAATTTTACACCTTATTAATCAATTTTGTTCACTGCGTTGCTTTAGAATAGCTGCGCCCAGGCAGTCTTGGTTCTCCGACTCTGTAAAGAGAATGTCGAGGGCTAAGGATACAGTTCGCTCCAAATAGCGCACTTCAAAAACTGTCATAGATAAGAATAAACATGTGCTGCTCCGTTTCCTCGCAAATTGTTTCCTCTAGCGCGAAAAAGTGGGTATCTGGCTAACCTCTTAGATAGGCCCTCTTACAAACACATATGGTAGAAGGTACACCTGGCTGGTATCTGGTCCGGTCAAAGCCAATTTTCTTGGGGAATTCTATCAACGGATCGCACCAGCAATAATGACTTCTATCTGGATTCTACACCGCCAGCTGTAGCATCAGAGACACTTGTCCGCCACCTTCTGTCCTTTGCTAATAACAAGGTACCTGACTCATAGAATATTTTCGCGTTCGAGAAAATTGATTTTTGGTCATTTTCATCGCGCTGTAAGATTGTTTACTTCGTCAGCGACGGGTTCGGACGGTATACATAGTTTATCAGTTATTCCTTGCGTATCCTCGTGCTTACCTACGTTATTAAACATTATGAATGCCTCCCCTCGTGAAAAGAACTACCAACTTAAGATCACTTTAAGACCAGCTTCAAACAACGTTTGGTCTTTTTCTGGTCTGTACCCTTCAGCCTATACCTGCATCATTTTTAGGGCATTGAAATAGACACCACTCTCTCTCTCGCTCTCTGAAATAAGGATAGCTGGCTGTATCAACAGATTAGCTATACCTAAAAGTCCTAAAGAATCTGGGCTGATTTATGAGCATTTATGAGATCTAGAGGCTTCAACCAGTTTCCGTTATATTTATGGAACTGTTATGGTCCTGACTCGTGATGACCCTAATAATGATGGGATATTGGGGGTTCAAACTGCCGGCCGGGGCAAAAGATATGCGGTATTCTGGGGGCCAGAAAATATCAGTTTAAGACCACTTTAAGACAGGACTATACCTGCCTATACTGTGATCTTAAGTTGGTCTTTCTTTTCGCAAGGGTCGTTAAGCGAAGGAATATTCCCCTCGGCATGGAGGTCAGGTATTGTTCGTCCTCTTTCCAAATGCAATAGCCCGTCATTATTTGGTGACTAAGTATTAAGTACGGTAGGGTATTATTAAACACCTGCCGCATTATAAGAAACTTCCTAGAACATCAGGAAACAGGCGACTAAAAACCTATGAAATGGCAGATGGTAGCTCTAAGAAAGCGTCACAGGCAACTGTTATCACCTAAAACGCTCCCGACCGCTATGTAAGAATAACAGCGGTAAAAGATGAACTCCAAACTACACCATGCTACTAACTTTGTACCTGATACAACATCATTGAAAAAGATTTCAAACATCGGATTGAATTCATTTATAACATTCTTATCTCATCAGGCATTTGACTTAGTCCGTGGCTGATCAGGAAAAACCGGGTTCATCCGAGAACAAGTGGAAAAAAATTAAAAAATAATACTGTGGACATGACGACATGAGAAAGATTCTTGGTGTTTGGAAAAATTATTCTTAATTAGAATGTTAAAGGGTTTAAAGTTTTAGTTGAAGGCAGCTATGAGCGAGTTCGTTAAATGTACCAGCGGTACTTTTTTGATGTTGTTGCATATTAATGTGGCTATGTGTAGGTTGACTATTTACTGGCCTTGTTTTGTGGAACCCGCATAATTGTATGAGTTTCAAAGAATTTCATAAGATTTTCAAACATTTTAAGGATTTTAGAGAACTTAAAAGATTTCCAAACATCTCCGGCGATTTTGAGGGATTCCAAACGATTTCAAGAACATTCACTGATTTTAGGGCTTATCAAAGAATTTTGGGCGACTTCGGAAGGTTTGGCAGATTTTAAGGTCTTGTAAAAGATTATCAAGGTTTTCAGTAGATTTAACAAGAATTAAAGAATTTGATTGAATCTCCAAGGATTTCACATATTTTAAGGGATTTTGAAGATTTGTACGGATCTAAACAGGTTTTATAGAGAAATTTAAAAATTATGTTTAATTTAATTCATATTCAAGAAATTTCAGATAAATTCTACTTATTGTAATAGGGTTTTATGATTCCCAAGATGTCAAGGGATTTAAAGGGATTTCAAAGAATTTCTAGAGAATGCTTGGGGAAAAAATTTCCAACTTTAAATCACTCATTGAGAAAACATAACTCAAATAAAGAATTTTATTTTTATTTGAGACCGCTTCACACCTTATGATATGGATATTCCGTTTTTTTTTATTTTATGAAAATTTTGTTTCTATGAATTGAGAAACCACTAATGTCAAATTGTAGACAATCGCGATAAATAAATTTTCAAAGTCAGTTTAGTAGTGCAGCAATTCAGATTTCTCACGCAAAGAAATATTGTTATAAAACGCTAAAATAGTTATGATTCTTCTTTTATTCTACAGAAATATCTTATGGAGCAGCATGCTTTAAAAGGAAGAAAGCTTACAAAAAAGGTGCTTAATGAAAAAATATAATTCCGGTATGGTATATTTTTTCGAACATTTTTCCATAAAAAATTGGGAATAAGATTCTATTCGTGTAAAATATTCACTAGTTTAAGAAATAATTATTATTATTAGAGTTAATATAAAAACTGTTCATCAATTAACACTTCTGTTATCAATTTTTAATTGTACCATAGCTACCTTGATGATTCTCATTTTCGTTACTCGTCCCAAAGTTTGCCAGAAAGTCCCTTGTTTCAGGCGACGCACCTGATGATATATCTGTAAAAAAACAAAAAAGATTAATGAATTTGTAATCTTAAAAATGTATTACAAGTAGCAAAAGTGCAATTCGATTATTGACCGATTTCATATGAAATCGCGCAGTCTGACCCTGGTGATGTCACGGAATTGTTTGGGACTGAAATATATTGTTTTCCAAGGTGAAATATGAGATACGCATTTTTTGTTTTTGATCAAAATTTTTTTTCACGAACTTAGGGGTGCATGAATATTCAGGTGAATTATGTAAAAATTAACGAATTTTTTTTTTTAATGTTGTATCTTGGGAACCAATTGACATAATTTAATTTTCTGTGCAGTAGCTTTTAGGGAGAATTAAACTCTTTTAAAGTACACAAATAAAATTTGAAAAACTTGAAAATTACCAAAATGGCGTACATTTTTCGAAAAAACTAAAAAGTCAATTTTCTCGAAAACGCCACCTTCGAGTTTTTTTATTATTTTTTTTTTATATTTGTTGTAATATGATGAAGATATGCCTGTGAGTTTTGTCCTCGCTAAACTATTCCTTCTTATGGAAAAAATTATTTTTTGTAAATTAACTTTTTGTTTAATATGATGTATAACTATGAAGTTAATTGAAAATGTTGTCGATGTAAAAAAATTGAATGCACTACCAGAAAAAACTGAAGTTCGGAAAGATAGAATATTTTGTTTAGTCTTATTTCATCTTTGGCAATATCTCGACTTCATGAGTTGGCTGTTTTATTAGGACATTTTTTCTCAGAAAGAAGAATCACTCCAAGCGACAGTGTTTGTAAAAATTGTTACCGCCGAATTATTGGTTGATGATGTAAATGTATGTGAAAATGAACAGTTAGAGTGTGAAGATGAAGAATTTCAACCGATTTTTCAGATTGAGGAAATAAATGATGAAATTTCAGATAGGAAATTAAATGTTTCGCCTTTTCGAAATCCATCAAGTATCAAAGAAAGGTCCCGAGAAAACTATGCTTGCAAAAAAAGAAAACAGCTGATAGATGCATTTACGGAATCGACGACCAGTAAGCTTTCAACAGTTTATAATGTATCATTACCAAAAGAAAAGTGCTCTCCTTGTGATGAATGGGTATCTAATTTTCAAAAAGATTTGAAAAACTGTAAAAATGCACAAGAAAAGATCCGTCTGCTGAGGCTGGTGCTAAGAGAATATACGAAGCAATATTTACTTTTAACGTGTCCTGAAGTAACCAAATATATGATAGATCAATCCAGGAAATTTTCGATTCAAAAAGGAATATGTTAAACTCCTGACCCATACAATGGATATTCTGTGAGTGATGTAAAAGTGCAATTAGCATTAGAATATTATTAAAGTGTTCACGCAGATTGTATCAGACAACCCCCGAATGAGAGCAACTTAATTTCAGTTAAGGAACATGGTGAAATAATTGAAAAAGTAAAAAGATATTTAACGCGAAGTATTAGTGGAATATTTCACCTCTTTCGAGAAAAAAATCCGAAATGTCTTTGCACTTGTTGCGCCAATTTTGAGCTTTTACTTATTGGATTAAAAAACCAGAGAAGAGATGGAGCGAATATCGAAGATATTCGGGATGAAATTTTGCATAAAGTGATGGGTTCTCTTGTAAGCGAAGATTGTCAGCTTGGAGATTGCAAAAAATGTCCAGGAGCTAGAGGCATGACGCTTCAATTCGTAGGATTGTTAGAGGAAACTGGTTCAGATGATATTGTTTTCGCGATCTGGAACCTGGACAGGAAAAGCGAATGCTCACATATATGTGAAAAATATTCAAAAAGAAGAAATCAGAGATGAGAAAGATCGCGCTAAGAGTAATTCAAATCACTTAACAATCCAGTGTGACTGCTGAAAATTGGAAGTTAATGGTAAAAGATGCAATTCAAACTAATCATTGGACAAATCATCAGATATCGATGTTCACTGCTGTTTGCTATCGAGGTGCAGAAACTAAAAGTTTTGCAGAAGTTTCCGATGATAAGAAGCATGATTCTGTACATGCTTTATTGGCAATGGACCGTATTGTGCAAATTATGGAATCTTCGAATCCTGAGAAAATGGGAGAAATTACAATAATAACAGATGGAGTTGCAGCTCACTTTAAAAATCGCTATCAGTATCACGCATTGAGTAAATCATCTTGCAAGAAGAAGTGAATCTTTTCAGCAACTGGCCATGGGAAAGGATAATGTGATGGCGTTGGCGGCTTGGTAAAACACTTTGCAACTAATCATAACTTAAAGAAGTCGCATCTGGAATCCATTGAATTCCAGATCCAATCATCTGGAATCTGTTTCACACGATATTTTTTGTCACAAATCATAATGAAGTGAGGTTATGATTCCGGCAATACATGCAATACATACCTCGAAAAGCAAACATTTCGTGCGTTTGTTATAGAAAGATATTTATCTACTTACTCTATTCTACCTTACTTTGAAGTAAAACGAAAATTCAAAATCATTATTTTGGGAGAAAAAAGTGACGCGGAATTTACAGGGTGATTAGTTTAAAAACTAATTTGAATGTCCTGCAAATGCTCCGAAAATCTGCAAAAGTTTCATGTTTCAGCTTCGAAACTTGAATATTCCGCGAAAAGCGGCAAAGAGAAATTGAATCCTCTCATGTATAAAGTTATATTGAAAAAAACTATAAAACACTAATTGAGATCAGTTAGTCCAAAAAATCTGTATTTAATCTGTATACATCTTTATTATACTTAAGTAGCAAATAAAAAACAATGCCAAGAAGAAGAATAATTGTTTGTTAGCATATAGTTTACATAGTATTTTAGATTAATTAAAGTATAATAGATGTGTTACAACGTGGATATTATAAAAAATAAAACATAGAAAAATGACATTATAATTTATTCTTTACATACCAATAGAATTAAGGATGACATCCAAGGTTAAGAACATAGCAGAAAGGATCCTCATTTTTTCAAAATGTGAGAAAAACTTATTAACGCAAAATTTTGAGAACAGCGTAACTAATGATTATTCTGATGTTTCGTGTATATATTCTGTTCTGAAATATTTGTGTTTTCTCCTATTCGAGCATAAATTGCGTATGTGAAGAATTTTAGGACTTGGTGACATGCAATATTTCAACTCACATAAATTATTTAGAAGTTAAACTCTCGCAAGTGTATAATTATTTTACCTTGAGAAGCTCAGCAAACTTAATCTAATGTATACAAAGTAAATATAAAGTCTCTCTTTGACAAACATTCTTTGTGAAAGTCTTTTACGTAATTAAAATTCGTCTAAGATGACAGCTGAGATAAGGCCTTTTTCTTTAGATATATTAATTATGTGTGACGTAGATTTCAAAAACTAAAGAAATATATTTTTTCAATTCTATTCAGCAGAATTTTCATATGCAAAATAGTTCATCAAACGAAGAAAATTAATCTATAATACAAGATGTGACGTGGAGCAAAGAAATCCGTCTTAGAACCGAAAATGAGTTTACGAGAAAAAGCAAATTAAATGAAAGGAAGACGGACAGGTAGCTAAGGGTCATTAAAAATAGTAACATCATACCAGATTGCATGTAACCTTCACCAGTTTTTCTGTTTTTCACAAATAATAACGTATTTTCAAAAGGCTTATACAAACCTTTAAGAATGAAAAAATAACTAAACAAAACAATAATTTAAAAATAACATTTTCAATCTAGTAAATAATAATGTAAAAAGCTTCTATATTTTGAAGATGCCATTTCAGAAGTTTAATTTATAAGAAAACCTTCAAAAATTAATGAAAAAATAATAAAAAGTTGAAGATGCAGTCGATTGTCCGCGCCAACTTCTAGAGAAGAGTTTTATTACTCAAAGAAAAATCAATACAAAATCATTCCAGAAAATTGCGGGTCATTGATTTCAGTTATACGATGTATATGTTGAATTTTTATTTGATGGTGATTTTTTCAGTTAGAATACATAAAATCTTTGTGTATTTAAGTTAATTGTTTGGTTTTGTCAATTTTTCCCTAAATTTAGATCAATTCTTGGTTGAAAATTAAAAAAAAATATTTCTCTCATGTAAAAGAAACCTTTTCATTGTTGACAACCAAATATTTCTTTAATTTTAAAATAAATAAAAAAGAACCAAAAAGTTTCTTCAAATCAATGAAAATTTTAATTTGCCGTTTAGCACTTTCCAAATTTTTTAGATTCAAGGAAATTTTGTTTCGAATTGAAGAAACTTTTTTCTGGGCGTAGTGAATAATGATAATGCTATAGAAATCATAAGAACTTGTTTGTGCATAAAATTTATTTCATATCTATTATCAAGGTTTGAAATTATGTATGTAAATTTTAATCCCGATTTCATTCAACCTCCTCAAATGTATAAAATGCATCATATAACAATATTAATGAGAAATACTATTTGAACATTTTTAATAAAATCACCTGTAGTGGAAAAGATCAAGTTTTGTAATTATGACGTCCTCTACAAATTAATGCCAATTGAGATAAAAAAATTCTTTTATCTTCTATTTCGCGTTCGTAACATAAAAATTTCATTAAAACAAACACACCGTGCTATAAATCCTATCGTTGATGATATTATGAAGGTAAAACATATGAAGTGGAGAAAAATAAATGTTGATTAATTTCAAGGAGAATGTTTTATCAAAGTGATAAACATGTTTTTCAATCCATAAAGTATCTTTTTACTTTGTAGAAGAAATTATTGTTGCCAAATAAAGTTAATTTCGATTTGATGGGTGAAAATCAAAAGCAGGTTGACAATATTATGTCCCTGGAATATCATACGCTTGTTAGGATAAATTTCTTCATTCCGGGATTTTATTCAGCGTATTTACTGAAATATTACTGTCTGTCAATTATTTTCAATGTGCTCTGTATCAAAATAAATTGAATTAAATATGAGCAATTTGCAACTCACATGACGCATATCAGGTTAATATTTTAGTTTAGGATAATTCAACAAATTATGAATTATATTGCCTGATACACCACTGAGGATACACGATGCTCCATGATTCGTTTCGATCTAGTTTGTAATTTAATTTCTCATCGCTGATTCGTTCCGGATTTCTGTTTTTCCTACATGTAAACCCTTTTTCGGAGTGAACATCATCATCGTGGGAAGTCGCAGAGGGTTGAGAATCATCGGGACGCCGAAAAGATTCAGCTACCTCGCAACTCTTACTAAAACCATAACCCTACCATTCAAATTCTTCCGCCAGTTCCATCATAAGGCGCTGCTGTCAACCTAACATCTGCAAATCTCAACTGGGAATCGCTTGCAGATATTGACAAGAAATCATCTGGATTTTCTACAAGATCTGGATTGTTCCAGAAAGTTCCAGGATTCCTCGATCAACACAAGATCCATCTCATCTGAATTTGAGGCGCTTCGAACGAGAAAACCATACTGTTGATACCAGCTATACGCGTGGTAACTCTGTAGCTCAGGACCATGTCGTTAATACACCGAATTTATAATCACGGTGCACGATTTTTAATTGTTATAAATGAGCCTCTTAGTTTGTAAATGTTCGCAGGGCGTTTTCGGAGAGCAAGAACAATAGCTTACATTTAATAAATTAAGGCAAGCGACAACGAGAATTTGAATATTAAAATAAAAAAATATATGTACCGTTTTACTTTGTACGACATTACTTTAGTACTACTTTTGTCCACGCGACGTTGCGGAAGTGTCCGCATTCCGACCAATCAGATACGAGAAAGACGGATATGACGTAGATTAGGAAAGGTTATATAAATTCTCGAGCGAGCAGTAATCACTCTCTCTTCTCTCATTACCGTAGTAGCCACCGAGTGGTATTATTTGTTCCCACAAAACTATCTGTGTCAAAGTTGCTAGTAAATACTGGATACGTAACAGAATCAATAACAGGGTAAATCAAAGCATGTACATTTTTTGAATTGAAACCTTCAGTCCTGCATAAGCAAAAGTAACAATCCGTTTCATGACTTGAAGGTTCACGCCAAATCATAGGCATAGAGATACGATTTTTTTTATTGTCTTTACAATGTCTGCTAATGTCACTTAGACAAGTCGAAGAAATGATTTGAGGAATCCAAGAATGATCAAGACTTTCTTTTGAGCCACCATAACAATTGATAAACATATTTTTTACAACATCTGTTAGAGACCTTCTATTTTTAGGTACAACGAATCTACCACATACGACACAAAATGTGTCTCGCGTTTCACAAGGTGGCATGGTAAAAGGAATTGGCAAGTTGGTTTAAAAGTATATTTCCAAAAACTAGAACTGATTAAAATTTATACCGAATAGAAACAAGCCTATAAATAAAACTTACTTACGTAAACACATTAAGGTAGTAACCGAAGATGTACAGAAAAATACAACCAGAAATATTAAATTAATCATATATTGTACTAAATCTGGATACCATAAAACTCAATCTCAAATCTAAAAAGCGTCGCAGTATAGTTCACTTGCTACCTCATTGTGCAATCTTCAATTGTTTTCTGTTTTCAATTCTCATACGTGCGCCCATCCACGCTGCTAGATTAATTTGTTTCTTGATCTTAATTCGCTTTAGACAATGTGCCATCTTACTTGGCGGTATTCGTTTGTTTTTAGTTAGCAATAGTCGTTTATTCGTTACTCCGCTCTACGATTTTCATTTGTTCTTGTTCGAAATTTACGTTCACTTGCCATCTCATTGTGTATCACGAAAACCATAATTAAAGATCCAAACAGTTTATTCAAGTTTTTAAGGACGAATGATGTCTTTGTCCTTCATCGAGGGTTCCGCGACTTAATTAAAGATTTGGAATTCAAAAAATGTGCATACTTTGATTTACTCTGTTATTGATTCTGTTACGTATCCAGTATTTACTAGCAACTTTGATACAGATAGTTTTGTGGGAACAAATAAATATAATTATAATCAGGAAAATGTGAACGATGCAGAGAGTATGGAAGAGTCAGAAAATCAAGAAGATAGAGAAGACGATCTAGAGGAAGAATTCGTATCGGACAGTAAAATTTTATAAAAAGAATACTTCAATCAAGAAGAACTAAGCGATCCACTTCGAGATCTAGGTCTTTCTAAGGGAAGCTCAGAACTTCTAGCATCAAGGCTAGAAGAAAAAATTGTTTAGCACCTAACACTAAGATTACTTTTTACCATGATCGAGATAAACCTTTTAGACAGTTTTTTTCTTCTGAAGGAGACTTAGTATATTGTAATGATGTGAAAGGATTAGTTGAAGAATTAAAAAACACACCTTGTAATGCTGACGAATGGCGACTATTTATAAATTCGTCTGCACGAAGTTTGAAAGGTGTTTTATTGCATAATGGTAATGAATGCACACCTCTGCCACAAATGGCAGCGTTGTGGAGATTTGAAAATAATAACAATCATGCTGGGAATGCAGAGTGGATTCACAAAATTTCAGTGTTTTATTTGCGAATGGGATAGCCGAGCTCGTGAGAAGCATTATAAACAGAAAAAGTGGGCTCTCCGAAAAAATCTTAATACAGGATCATTAAATGTTATAAATAAACATTTAGTGGATCCAAAAAAGTACTGTTACCACCGTTACATATAAAACTCGGCTTGGTGAAACAATATGTTAAGGCAATGGGAAAAACGGAAAGTAATGCTTAAAGTATATTTTTGAGAAGATTCCTAAAGTTTCTGATGCTTAAATAAAAGAGGAAGTATTTGACGGTCCGCAAATTAAAACTCTGCTAAGAGAGCATTTGAGCGAAGACTGACTAAAGATGGAAAAGATGCATGGCAAAGTTCCAGGGAAGTTTGCTCCAACTTTTTAGGAAATCATAAACACCCTCGTTACAAAGAAAAGTTTGCTAATTTGATTAAAAATTTTGAAAAGTTGGGGTGTTTGATGAATTTAGAAACCCATTTTTTGGATTCTCATATAGATTGTTTCCCTGAAAATTTAGGTGATATGAGTGAAGAGCAGGGAGAGAGGTTTCATCAGGACTTCGAAGAGATGGAGCGAAGATATCAAGGAGTATGGGATACTCACATGATGTCTGACTATTGCTGGTGTCTAAAAAGGGATACGAAGACCTGTCACAAACGTAAGAGTATTCGAAGATCATTTGAGTTAAAAAAACGCGTTCTTCAGAAAAAACAAATCGTATTAAATAAGCATCACATCTTTGCTTGTATACAGCATCATGATTCATATATCACATAAACCTGGCGTTGGGGCCCTCGCTACCGTAGCGGGTAAGTTCTGAGACAAGTTGTACCTCCACGTGGTTCAGAATGGGTAACGCTGAAACCACTTCAACTGAATTAAAAACGTTTTGCTATAAGTTGTACATTTGTGGATTTGGAGTTTGTAAGCTTGGCATTTCTAAGCTTAAAGTTGTAGGCTTGGGCTTTGTGAACTTGCACTTTGTGACCTAGAAGTTATGGGCTTAAGAGGTTAGTATGCTTGGGGTGTGTGGGTTTGGAGTTCGTTAGAATAGGGTTTGTATGTGTGGGCTTGAAGTTTGTACGCTTGGGGTTTGTGGGTTTGACCTTGAATTGACTTCGATAGAGAACTTATATGATATAACAGAAACCAGATTTAGATTCAGCGACCTCAAAAACCTATTAATACCCTGACTTATTTGGTAAGCGATGAATTTTGTAGGTTTGACCTTGAATTAACCTTGATCCTGACCTGATGGGACCAAACGGACAACGGATACGAATTCAGCGACCCCGAAAATATAAGACCCACCTAGTCTGGTCCGTGTTGCAAGGGTTTTAGATTTTGTGGTCCTGTGAAATTTTCCTGTGCTCGGTGAATCAGCCAGTCAGATTTTTCAACATCTAGTCCTGTGAAACCTCTCAGCCTTTTTCTTTTTGCCAAGAAGGCGTTTATAATGTCCCTTTTTGTAGTTGGTTTGGAAAACCCATAAATTTCAATTTGTTTTGTTTTTGTTGGCCACGAAAGCCCCAAAATTTAATTTGTTGCCCAGAAAGCTCCCATTAATGATTTCGAGGTTAGGTTTGCCATGCGGCCATGAAGTTTCCCAGGATTGAATCTTTTGAATTCGACAATGTATAATTTGATTTTGTGGAATTTATTTTTGTGATTTGATATTGTGAAATTTATTTTTGTGATTTGATTTTGTACAATTAAATTCTGTGATCTGATTTTATGCATTTCTATTGTGATCTGATTTTATGCAATTTTCCTATGATATAATTTTTGTGGATTTCTCGCTTGTTTGCCGCATACCCTCACTTTTGTGAATAGTTGTTCCCCAACCCCTAGTGCCCTTGAATAATAATCAGTTGTTTCCTAAAGTTAAACTATTATCTTCACCCTTTTAGTGAAATGTGTCCCTCAATCTGAGATATGTTCTCTTTTATTGAAAACTCAGTTGTTTGCCCCACAACCCGATATTTGTGAATAGTTGTTACCCACTCCCCCCCATTACCCCTGAAAAATAATAAGTTGTTTTCTACGCTTCCATCCAATAAAAAACTCATAATAAGTTAAGATATAGGCTTTATTATTAATTCGGCGATATCATGGAGTATCGAAAGAATCCAATTTTAAGCTTTCTCACCGAAGTTGTATTTGATTTCGCTGCAAAAATCGAAAAGTATTTTGAAGATGTGAGACTAAAATTGTAAAAAGAAGAAAATGTCAATTTTTTTAGTTTTGATCGACCCATGTTCCACCAATCGTAATAATCTATTTAAATAAATGGAAACTTACTTAATTGCTGTATGATTCGCTTTGTTATCATTCACGAGTAAGAAACTCCTGTCAATACAAAACCACGCCCTCTACCTAATATTCCCGCTTGAGATCTGAGCTAGTTTAAATGAAAAGTTGAGTTCTAATTCCGGTACATCGTAGTGTCAATATTGTCGTTTGTTTGTCTAGTTTAGAATTTGAAAGTTAGAATTCTAGTGTTGGAGTTACTTTCGAGATTTTGTTTAACTATCGTGATTCTGTTGATTTTTAGCCAAGAAAGGTCTGGCGCCCAACGTACCTATAGTTGATTGAGTTTAATTGAGATTACGGTGCCGAAAATATATTAATCCTCTTTGTGTTTCTTCTAGAAATTAATAAATAAATATTAATTAATTAAAGTTTATCATATTTGAAGGGCATTACAAAAGCTGGGATTTTCCTCATTGCATGTTCCTACTTGAAATATTTACAACGAATGCATGAGCATCCTAGGCCTCGAGAATTATGTTCTGGAGCAGTTTCTTATTTATTATCCCAAATTTTCAACTCGATGTGGCTATTTGTGTGAAAATAAGTTTACAAATAAAAAAAGTGTGGGTAAGGTAGGAATCCGGTCACGTGCCTAACTTGTCACGTGGCCTTAAGATACTTAGAAAAAATATAATATTACAAATACAAATACAAAAAACATATATACAGTTACTTATTTGCAATCATCGTGTCAACTTTCAGCATCGGATTTAAACACATTCAAAGACACTGGTTGTTTACTTTTTCAATAATTAAAAAGTATGTTTGAAAATGTAATGATAAGTTTTAAGTTCCGTTAAGATAGTTGTCGTGCCAAAAATCAAGTCTCTCGAAAAAAAAATTTCTATGACATTTCATAAAGCTTAAAGTTCACAAAAAATAATTATTTTAACAATCGTTTATGTAATGATATGTGATAGAAAAATTTACTCATAAAATTGCAAAATGTTAACATTTTAGAGAATATTTTCTCCGAAAAAAGGGCATGATTTATTAAAATCCAACCATTTTTAAAAAATTGGTGAGACGCGACAGTCAAAAAAATTCAGTGACATAAATGATTGTTAAAATAACCATTTGATAATCTGATAATATCATTTTAATTTTTAAGATCATAGGAAACTTTTTGTTTTTCAATATCATAGATAAACTTTTTTTTCAGACACGTGGGTTGGAAATTTAAAGGATAGGAAACTTCAGTGAGTTGGGTTTTTGGAATTATAACTTCACATATTAAAAGATTATGGAAACATATCAGTTCTTTGACTTAATATTTTTCACTTTTACTGAAAGAAATATTTTTTTTTATTGAAGAAATAGCACCAAAGGCACGATTTCTTTGAGTCAAAGCATGACTTAATGGCTGTTAACAATATTTGTTCAACTGGTAAGTACTCAAATCCCTGATACAAAGAAAAAAAAACAAAAGAAACGCATTTTCTCAGATCCAGTAATATTTTTTCAGTGTGCGGCCGACCATAAATGAACGCTTTTGTTTTTTTGAATCGAACTTATAGTACGAGATCCCACTCTAAGAAATCTACCCTCGTCTGTTTTTTCATCGAGATACGGAAAAAATGAATGATCATCTACTGGTTAATGCATCGCGGACAGGTTGCCTATCGAAATCCTTCTGCAGATAACGTTAAAAAATTACTCAAAAATTAATTTCATTTCGGAAATTACCCTTATTTGTTATTTTATTAATTCAAACCCTGTTTCGAAGATAAACATCTGTGCTACTATTAAAACAAGGGTTGGCAACACTCAGCCTGCTGCCACCCTTCGGCAGACTGCTTGAAATAGTGGGATTTTTATTAACAATCTAGTCTCATATGTTTTTTTTCAAATATTTTTTGAACAAACGAAGCTTGAATATTTCCCTACACAATGAAATAAGGTTGCCAAAGTAAAAACTGCTGCCTCTCGGGGTTTCCAGCCAATTTATTATTCCATTATCACGCTTATTAGCGAGAGCGAGTGAGAAGGAATGCGCGCGCAGTTCAGTGCGACAGACAAGGACGCAGCCTGGCGGCAGTGGCGACTGGTGGAGAGGGAATGCGTGTGCGATAGTATATTTAGAGATACGTCACGGAATTTAACAAGTTATGTCAAACACAAAAGGTAATTATAATTTATAGTCGTAATAAGAATGACTGCTCAGTATGTATACTCAACATTACGCAACGGTTACAGGTACCAAGGGTTGCATTGGTTCTCGATGACCAAAGGTCACCCACCGTGTTACATGACCTTGTATGTATAATGAAATATGCTATTTAAAATTGATTTGAGTTATACAATATAGAAAATAAAATAGTTCACTTCTAAGTTGAAATAACTAAATAAGAATCGTAGAAAAATAATTGTTGTTCTAAAATTGGTTCCTTCATGATTTTACGCCTACCCCGGAAGAGAAATGGCTTAATGGTATAATAATAATAATTTTACAATTATTCGTATGTACTTGAAGTTACGAACATTCATATGAACGAAATTAAAGGATTTTTTTCTGATTCTTTTTGGCCTTAATCGTTTAGGTGGACCCTTACGCATCACCCATTATTCAGACATGCCGAATACAATTTTGATTGTCGATATTTGAAACTTTAAGAGCGTCCAAAATCCGCTTTTTTATACCATGAATTAAAGGGTAGGTGAGAATTTTCGGCAGAACCCCTAAAATCCACCCATATGGTCAAAAATCGAAAATTCTCACCTGGTCTATAATTCTTGGGATAAAAATAGAAGATTTTTGGCGTTGTTATATTTTCAAATATCGACAATCAAACTTGTCATTTTTAACATTCAAGATGTGCATACCGTAAGGGTGGTTTTTAGGAGTCTTGCCGAAAATTCTTACCCATTCTAGAATTAGCGGATTAAAAAAAGAGGATATTTGACGTTTTTATATTTTTAAATATCGACAATCAAACGACGATTGATGCGCAAAAACATTTTTCACAATCAATATTCGCGTTTTCGCATGCATTGTAAACTCGACAGTGTACTGCAAATAAATACAATTGTCAAAATAACACCAAACAGATTGTTTTCTCGACGTTCTTGACCAGTCACCACTACCGCCAGGCTAAGTCCTTGTCTGTCGCACGGAATTGCGCGCGCATTCCTTCTCACTCGCTCTCGCTAATAAGCGCGAGAATGGAATAATAAATCGGCTAGCAACCCCAAAAGGCAGCAGTTTTTACTTTGGCAACCTTATTCCATTGCGTAGGGTAAAATTCGAGCTTTCCTTTTTCAAAAAATATTTGAAAAAACATATGAGAGTATAGTGTTAATAAAAATTCCAATATTTCAAGCAGTCTGCCAAGGGTGGCAGCAGGCTGAGGGTTGGAAACCCTTGTCTTTATAGTAGCACAAATGTTTATCTTCAAAACAGCGCTTGAATTAATAAAAAAACAAATAACGGAATTTCCAAAATGAAATTAATTTTTGAGAAATTTTTTAACGTTATCTGCAGCAGGATTGCGATAGGCAACATGGCCGCGATGTATTAACCAATACATGATCATTCATTTTTTCCGCATCTTGATGAAAAAACAGATGCGTGTAGATTTCTTGCAGTGGGATTTTAGACTATTATGGCGTGAATATTTGTGATTTATACATGTGATAATATATAACACTTTGGGATTGGGTTTTTGTTGCCTAATGGAGATTCCGCGATTTCTTGTCTGGTCATTTCTTCAACCGCCCCGCTGAACATGTTAAATTTCGACCGTTTCAACTTGTCAGTAAGAATTGTATAAATTCCACGGAAAACCCATTGTCCGTTTAATTTTTCCAATATTGCAAAGACGTCGCCATTGGACGCTGTTAATACAGTTTGTTCTTCGTTTGGTATTGGCGTATGGTTATTATTCTTTGTTCTTAATTTAATTGGTTTATCGGGAGGAAAAGTGTATCTTCGAAGTTCGAATATCCGGTTCGTATTTTTGAAGGGATTAAGTCGAATAAATGGAAGTTCTTCGTTTTTAAATCCAAATATGGTGTGATGAGGACATCTTCTACAAGGTGATTTGGACCTAGCACGAAGAGAAGGCTCGGCAGGTGGAGGAGACCCGGGAGAAGAACGACGCATAGCAAGAGAAAGAATCCATTCTGGAGATTGTCTGTTAGAAGAAGAAGGAGATTGTCTGTAGCGAGGAACACCAGAAATTCGGTCGCCATTAGGCAAACATTCAGACTGTGCACTCAACTCTGCAACAAGAAATGGAGAAGTAAATTTTTCTTAAAATACTCAATGGCATGTTGGTATAGCATGGGTTGCTAATGTAGTTGTAATTGTCAATGTAGTTGTTAAGTGTTTACATCAAAACATTTGAGGTTATGTAACGAACCATAACAAAATACTTCTGCCCCCTTCTTACTGTACGTAGTTTATAGTTACCAAGATATGGGACTTAAAATTAATGGAAATTTTTTGTTTTGAAGATGCTTTATATATTCCATGCTTTATAGGGTGAAAACTTTATTTTCGGAATTCCCTGCGATATTTCCTTGACCAATTTTTCCTTTTCCCTGGCCAGTAACATTCAAATACCAGCATCTCAATCTTGAAATTTTTTAACACAGGGTCTTTTATATACGGAATAAAACAATATTTCAGATACAAGATAAAAATTTCCAAATTTATTTATTCATTTTAAGCCAAACTAATTACATTTCTATGATAAAAAATTATTTTTAAACAAAATACTTGAATGTTCAACAGAATAATTAAATTTTCAAAAAAATAGATAAATTTTGAATTTTAAAAGATAAAATCTCAACAAAAAAGTGTAATTGTTAATATTTCAGTCAAAAAGGATAATATTTCATTTAAAGAAAGATGAATTTTAAACCATAAAGATGAATTTTCAACAAATAAAGATTTTTCAGTCATGAAAGAAAAAAAGTTCACCTAAATTGTATTAATGAGGCGATGTGTGGTTTGAATATTTGTTGGACTTGTTTTGTGGAGCCCGCAGAACTCAGTGATATGAAAGAAAATCAATACTTACACAATATATAAATAATGTTAAAATATTGAAAGAATTGATACAAAAAATATAGTACAGTAAACTTCCTTTTATTCTACAGTTCGCTTATTCTACAGTTCACCTATTCTACATCTCCTATTCACCGTCATGTGAATGCAGACAACTTTTTCGAGAGAATATTCTAAACGAAAAAGTCATAAATGTACAAATGTAATATTTCTCAAGTGTAGAATGGATTTTCTCAGCCATTTCCTATTCTTTTGTCGATTGACGCCCTTTCAGTGTCACGAAATACAATCAACTGTCCGAAATTTGAGGTTAGAGTGCCACTAACCAAAAATTTAGGACAGTTGATTGTACTTCGTGACACTGAAAGGGCGTCAATCGACGAAAGAATGGGAAATGACTGAGAAAATAGATTTCACACTTGAGAAATAGTACTAGTCAGACCGTTATCACTTACCTGTACTTTTAGAATATTTTGTCCAAAAAGTCGTATGTCTGACGGCTGAAATTTCCACCTATTTTAGCATTATACACTTGAAAACTATTAATATTCAGACCTTTATAACTTACTTTAACGTTTAGAAAACTTTCTCCAAAAAGTTGTCTGCACTCCTATGTCACTCTTATGCTAACCTTCCTCACATTTCCACTCATCCATCCATGACCTGGTGTCAAGCCACAACACTCACTAGTCTAGTCCGCGAAATATTTGAGTCGTTTTTTGATTCTATTATATTGAGTTTCAGTTGGCAAATTGTGGTACTTCAACAAAAACACTTGAAAAACACTGATATGCTAAGGGATCGCGTTTTTTTCAACTGCGCCATAAGTCCGGACCGTCTGAACCGTTTCCACTTGGAATGCATCTTATTGCGCAATATACTGGACTTAGTATTCGCGCATGCAGCGGCGCTTCTGAGGCCAGATTCGCAACTGTCTCTCGCCCCTTGAGCTGAGAAAATGCGTGGGCCAGCAGTTCTAGGAATATCGGGTGTACTTATCGGTATATTGTTATTGATGGTATTTATTGATTTCAAATCGACCGCGGTTTTCGGCACACGCGCAATTGAAAAAGTTACTTAGCGCAAGCGCATCGATACAAGAACGGGACAGCCAATGAACGTCGCTTGATAAAAAGAACCTGCCTACTCGCGGTAGAGGTGGGGGCCTCTCCAGCCCTAGAATAACCGAACGTGTTCGTTTCAAGGCCAGTAGAATAAAAGGAAGTTTACTGTAACTGCAAAATGAATTCTTTGTTTATTTATTTAAAGTACACTGTAAAAAAATTTGGTGTAATTTTACATCGTACCACGATGGAAATTATTTGACCTACGTGCGACGATGTAAATTTACACACTTTTGTAAAAAAAAATGCAGGACGTAAATTGTTAGGACCACATTTCAATTTTTAGGTTATGTTCGTGAGGTTATAAATTTTCAAACACTGTATCAGGATAAATAAAGCGCATACTACTTTTCTCAGGTATCGTTTTGAATAAAAAAGACATATTTTTTTTATTCACATAGAACTCATCACTATTAGAGCAATATTAGAGGCTCTGAGACGTAATTTTATGATAAAGTCCAAAGCGCCATGTCTTTCTGTCAGTTTGTCGATGGGTTGTCGATTTATGTCCTGTTTGTAATTTCTCAGGATGCCAGGACGTAACAATACTACCCGTGTGTGAAATTATGCTAGATACTGCAACTTTACCAAAAAAAGTGTTAATTTATAAGCATATTTAAATTTATTCACTAACGTAAATTGACTACGTGCCACGCTGATCAAATAATTTCCATCGTCAGACATAGTAAATTTACATCGGACAGTTATTTCATACTGTTCCATGGGGTGAAGTTGGAGTAGATCGTGAATTTCGGAGCGACATTGGTATATTTACCAGGTTATACATTGTAATTTAAAATACACTGCTCGTGAAATTACAATCTAATTGTAAATATCACAAAAGATTTTTTTACAGTGTAGGATTTAAAATTATTTCAAGGGATTTCACAGATTCTAGGAAATTTGTCAGGATTCCAAAGGAGTTAAATTATTTCAAATATGTTAATGGATTTCAAGGAATTTCAAGGATTTATTCAGGAAAACAGAGTTGCTTCATAGAATTTCAGAATTTGTTTTCTCTTTCAGGTATTTAAAGATATTCATTTATAGTGATTTGAAATTATTTTGGTGTATTCGAGGGAATTCTCAATTGACTTTAATAGTCTGAAAGGAATTTCAAAATTTTTATTCTTTTCAAAATCCTGGCATATTAGGGCTTTTTGACAGCTTCCAGGGACCAATTTAATTTTTCTTTAATGGGATGAATTTAATGGAAAATCTAACTTTTTATTTCAATTGAATTCAATGATTTAAATAATTTCAAGATATTTTTAAGGGATCTTGGGGCGTTTTAAATCTGAAATTTCAGGAAATATAGAATTCCATGAAATTTTCGCGGCATTTTATGATACTTTATGAGAGATTTCACGGTCTTTCAAAGTTTTTCAAGTATATAAAGATATTTCTTGATTTGAGAGTATTTTCAAGTTCTTGACAGATTCCAGAGATTAATTTGATGGTTTTCACTAAATTTTATAAAAGTATTTCAATATATATTTGCAATTATTTTGCTCACAATAAATCAAGACCTCCACAGTATTTCAGAGATTTTTTTTACATATTCAAGAATATGTCAGAAACATCCTTTTAAAGCACTCAATATTTCAATTATTATAACTATTTCAATATATCTATATGTGACTGTGTCACCGAGGTTAGAGATATAATTAGCGTTGAAATGCTTAAATACGGTGGCGAGTACATACCACACAGGTTGTGCGAATTGTTAAATTTATGTATCGAGATGGGAGAAGTCCGAGACGATTGGAGAAAAGCGATTATCGTACCAATATCCCGTGCAGAAATTGCCCCGGTTGGCCCTACTACAACAAGTTTTCTGGTCGGATCCCGGCCGGGCTACCCCTGTTTGGGTTTCATGGCCAGGAACCGGTCGGGAGCCGGCCGGGCTACATTTTTCTCGAATCACCTAGTCGGGAGCCGGCCGGTTACTGGCCGGGACAACCCTGGTTAGATTTCATGGTCGGGAGCCGACCGGGCACTGGTCAGGATACTTTTTTTTGTAGAAATTACACATTTTTTAAGAGCCGTGACATTATCAAAGACGTATTTACGGATACTAGATGAATTATTATCTGAAAAGTATAATTTCAAGATTTATCAGATCAGCAAAACAGAAACTAGCTTTTTGAATTCTTAAAAAAAAAGATTTGATTTTTTAAAATGTTTTAACTTATTAAATAAAATTGTTATCGATTCTGCAATATGCAACAGCAGATTTATTACAATTTTTATAATTTTCTCTATTTTCAGACAATTTTTAGTCTGTACACTTTCAAATTTACCGCCATGTCTGACGCCTTCTGCGCTGGCGTCGGCGTAGACACTTGTAAGTTTCAGTTTCGAACCTCGAACGAGAATGCACTTGTCGTCTCCTCGAAGTTCGCAAATAAAACCGCGATCCATAATTAAAATGAACCTTATTTCAGTAATCAGTTCGAAAACCCCACTTACTGCGTGGATAATTAGTATTTTTAATTAGTTTATAGTGTTGTGTATTCACTTTTTTCCTTTCTTCCTTCCTAACCTCAAATCACCACGTGGTTTCCAAAATAAAACAATTGCTAGCAGATTCTAGCATCAATTATTGAAACTCTTCTTCAATTTCCTCACGAGAATTTATTAACTTGATTTGACATTTAAAGTTCACCGTATTCTTTACGATGAGCCTTAAAAGACAAAACAAGTTACCAATTTCTCGCCAGAAGCAACATTTTTTAACCGCTCTGTGGCCGGATTACCCGACCGGATCCCGGCCGGTATGAAAGCCGGAATCCGACCAGTTTACCGTGACGTTTTTAGCCGGATCCCGGCCGGTATCCCCGGCCAGCGCCCGGTTTAAACTGGGGCTATCCGGCCGGCTCCCGGTCGGATCCCTGTTACCATTCCTACACGGGATACAAAAGAAAGGGAGATAAAAGCAACTGCAGTAATTACAGAGGTATCAGCTTACTGAGTACCGTAAGTAAAATATACTCAAAAATACGTATTCGTAGGGTAATGGAAATCACAGAAGAAAAGATATGGGAAGTAAAGTGGATTTATGCCAGGAAGATCATGTACAGATCAGATATTTAGCTTAAGGCAGATCACAGAAAAAACTTGAGAGTAGGAAAGAAAGTTTTCTGTGCATTTGTTGACCTAGAAAAAGCATTTGACAAGGTAAATAGAAGTAAACTTTGGGAAGTCCTTAAAGAGTACGGAGTCAATGGATGGCTCCTACAAGCAATAAAATCAATATATACAGGTAGTAAAGAGAGTGTAAGGGTAAATGGGAAACTGAGTGACTGGTTCGATATTATGCAAGGCGTGAAACAAGGATGCGTTATGTCCTCATGGCTATTTATCATATTTATGGATAAGTGTCTAAGAACGGCCCTCTTCGACGAAGAAGGTGTAGATCTCGAAACAGTGAAGATACGAGGGTTAGCTTTCGCAGATGACAAGATTGTTATGGCAGAATCAATCGAGGACTTGCAAAGAATGTTAAGTAAACTTAGTATAAGCATGAAGAACATGGGCCTCAAAATCAACGTAAATAAAACAAAAATCATGGTATTTGAGGGAAAAAGTGAGAAAACAATGTGCAACATTGTGCTAAATGATGACAGATTAGAACAAGATGACAAGTACGTATATCTGGGTAGCCTATTCACTAGCGACGGAAAAATAGATAGGGAGTTAGGCGCATAAATAAGGGTGAACAGGTTATCGGTAGAGCAGGGTCCATTCTCAGAAATACAAACCTATCAAAAAAAGCTAAAATGGCCATAGATAACTCTATATTCGTACCGACTGTACTATACGGTAGCGAGACATGGACTTGTCAAGAGAAGGACAAAGTCCGAAACGATATAATCCTCAAAGAATGTGGTGCAAAAGAGACAATAGTTGACACATGGGAAAGAAATCAGTTAAGATGGTTCGGTCTTCTTGAAAGAATGAAAGATGAACGACTGACCAAAAAAGTGTATAAAGGTAAAGTAAACGGCAGAAAGCACAGGGGTAGACCGCCGAAAGAATGGTTAGAATCTGTGAATGAGACACTAATCCGAAAAGACATAAGAAGTCGTAGAAACAGGAGAGCTTACATGAAAAATTGCATGGACGTGAAGAAAGCTAGAGTAGTATGCCCAGGACAGAAAAGTGTGGCGACAAATAGTTTGTAAATAGAGTGACAATAGAGTGAATAATGCCTGAAACAAAGACCTTGGATACTAATGGGCCCAAGTGGGGAACCACACATAACAGTTTTGTGAGGCTCTTCACCTGGGGTGATCGCTGGAGAGATTGATCAGCAACCTGGGTCGGAGCAGTGTTGCGGAACGAACGTGTCATTTAAATAAATAACACGAGAATTCTAGATCAATCTAAAATATCCATACCTTACACCTACATACCTATCTACCTTATACCTATATACCCATCTACACTACTATTTTCCAACCGAGCAGGTCACGCCTACCACGAAAGGGAAATGGCTTAATGGTATAATAACAGAGGAACTCTGGAGAATTTCCACACAGTGTAGACGATTTCGTCAGATTTTATGGAATTTGAAAAAGTTTCTACGGATTTTTAAACATTCCCACTCACTTTAAGTAGTTTCAAGGGTTTTCAAGAGATCTTATAATAATTCTATGGGTTTCAAAGAATTTTATAAGATTTTCAGCAATTTTAAGGGATTTTAGAGAATTTCAAAGATTTCTAAACATCTCCGGCAATTTTGAGAGATTCCAAAGGATTTCAGGAGGTTTCGAAGAACATTCGCTGATTTTGGGGCATCTCAAAGAATTTTGCGGGACTTCGAAAGGTTTGGCTGATTTGAAGGTTTTGTAAAAGATTCTGAAGGATTTCAAGAGATTTATCAAGACTTGTAGCATTTTATTGAAAAAGGCGTTCAATGAGAAAAATAAAATTCCGGTATGGTATATTTTTTCGAACATTGTTCCTTAAAACATTGGGCATAAGATTCTATACGTGTAAAATATTCACTACTTTCAGAGATTATTATTAGATATAAACTGTTGATATAAAAACTATTCATCAATTACCACTTCTGTTATCTCTTTGATTGTACAATAGTTACCTTGATGATCCACATTTTCATTACTCGTCCCAAAGTTTGCCAGAAAGTCCCTTGTTTTGGGCGAGACACCTGATGATATTTCTGTGAAAACACAAAAAAGATTAATGAATTTGTAATCTTAAAAATATATTACAAATAGTAAATGTGCAATTCGATTATTCCATTTTATTTCGTAAAAGTCAGTTAAAACATAAATTATAGAATCAAAGTTTACCAAGAAGTTCTGAACAATATTTAAACTTTTGTATTTGAATTAATTAGAAACCTACAATTGTAAAAAGTTGAGTAAAAGAACGCGATTCTATAATTCTTTGTGTTAACAAGTGTTTACTTCAATGTAAATATAAAATAGTCTACTGTGCTACAAGTGCAGAAAGTAGGCAGTTCCATACGCGTGTTAAGTTTGTTGTACGAGCCAAAGGCAAATCGAAGGGGAGTTGTAGGCGAGCCGTATGCGAGCTGTAAACGAACCGGAAACGACCCGAAGATGAACCAATGGCAAGTACTGAAATTTATGGTAATGTTTTGAAACTTATGGTAAAATTACCAAAAATTACCGAAAATTTCTGTAAGTTTTTGGTGAATTTTTAAATTACAAAAAATTGCAGGTATCCAAAAATCTCCAAAATTTTCGGGAATTTCCGGTAATTTATCAGTCATTTATAGTAACTACACTGGAACTCCCATTCGTGCGACGGCTCGGTATGTGATGTCCCAGATAAAGGGTTCGCAAATTTGTAAACATTTCAGGGGCGTGACTATCGGTATTTCCAACGTGGGGCAGCGCGGGCTCCACAATGATGCGCATGCGTCGCGTATGGTGCGATTATATGATTTGCTACTTTTGCAAGTTTGCATCTGATTGGTTGCTTTTCGCGCGCTATTTAAAATTATGAAAAAATACTTAATTTTTTTTATTATGAAGAATGGTTTTTTAATTTGTGAAATTATCCAGTGCACTAAAATAATCAATTCTACAGAAAATTAAAAATAATTAAATAATTTTACTCTACAAAAAATATACTTTGCTGGAGTGATATATTTATAAATTAAAAATATAAGAAATAAATTAAGTCCGTCTTTTATTCGTGGAATAGTGGTTTAATTGTATTTTAGTGAACAAATGTGAAAGTAAACAATCCATTCCTTATAATAAACAAAGATGTTTTTAAGCGTTTCAAATATGTAGCTGTTTGCGAACTTAAAAATATACCTCGTGTTTATCCTTAAAGGATAAACGCTTAATTTTCTTAGACGACATTTATTCTATGTACTAGGTAATCCGAATAACGAAACACTACAGCGAAATATGTATGTACAGCTAAAAGTACAGCGAAGAGAGCGAACTAGAAATGACTAGCAGACGACATGACAGAAAACAGAATCAAATTTTATCCGCTTACGGCTATAGGGTACTTCCCACTTTCTAGCAACGGCACTTGACGGCACTGCCGAGCTCGTCGTACCTCTCTTTCACCTCTTCACCTCCCCGCATCCATATTTGGATTTCCACTTAAATCAGTAATCGGTCATGCAGGTATAGGAGTTCCAGTGTAATCACTTCGAGTTCGTCCAATCATTATTCACTAGTCACAATCAGTCTCTCAAGCGTCAAATCATACTGAAGTGAGGTTATGATTCCAGCAATCTTGGAAAGTAATGCTGACTCGAAATGCGCAAGCGCAACAGCAAGATAAAGTAATTTGGCTCAAATTGCGCACGCGCAGCAGCTAGAAAAATTAATCTTGCTCAAAGAGCGCAAGTGCAGCAGCAAGAAAAAGTCTTTCTATAATTGCTTTTTACCAGGGTTCTGGAAGTGGTCACTTCCCGCACGCTATACGTGCCTCGAAAAGCGAACATTTCGTGCATGCGTTATGAAAAGATATTTAGATACTTAATCTATCCTACCTTACGTATATTTCATTTTATTCAGTGTAAGTTAGTTACAACATAAATTGTGAAATCAAAATTTGTCAAGTACTTCAATCTGAATGAAAAAATATACTTAGAAACTTAATCTATTTTATCTCACTTTGTAGTAACAATCAAAATTCAGAATCATTATTTTGGAAGAAAAAAAGTGACGCGGAGTTTATAGGGTGATTAGTTTAAAAACTGATTTGAGTGCCCTGAAAATCTGCAAAAGTTTCATATTTCGGCTTCGAAACTTGAAAATTCCGCGAAAAGCGGCCAAGAGGAATTGAATCCTCTAATGTATGAAGTTTTCATTGAAAAAACTATGAAACACTAATTGAGATCTGTAAGTCCAAAAAATTTGTATTTAATCTTTATACATCTGTATTATACTTGAGTAGCAGATAAAAAACAATACTAAGAATAGTAATAATTGTTTGTTAGCATAGAGTTTACATAGTATTTTACATTCATTAATATATAATAGATGTGTTACAACGTACTCAT
This sequence comes from Andricus curvator, assembly GCA_932195095.1. NCBI lineage: Eukaryota > Metazoa > Arthropoda > Insecta > Hymenoptera > Cynipidae > Andricus > Andricus curvator. The sequence continues at coordinate 125,788 of CAKNYM010047646.1, forward strand.
TATAAGAAATAAAATATAGAAAAATGATATTATAATTTATTCTTTACTTACCAATAGAATTAAGAATAACGTCCAAGGCTAAGAACAGAGCAGAAAGGATCCTCATTTTTTCAAAATATAAGGAAAACTTATTAACGAAAAATTTTGAGAACAGCGTAACGGATGATTATTCTGATGTTTCGTGTATATATTCTGTTCTGTGATATTTGTGTTTTCCCCTACCCGAGCATAAATTTCTTATATGGATAATTTAAGGATTTGGTGACGTGAAATATTATAATTAGTATCACATAAATTATTTAGTAGAAGTTGAACTCTAGTGAGTGTATAAATATTTTAGCTTAAGAAACTCAGATAATTTCCGGTTTAAACCGGTATTTATATTATTTCACCTTGAGAAGCTCAGCAAACTTGATATAACGTATATAGAGTAAATATAAAATCGCTCTTTGACAAACATTTTTTGAAAAATCTTTTACGTAATTGAAATTCGTCTAAGATGACAGCTGAGATAAGGCCTTTTTCTCTAGAAATATTAATTATATGTGACGTAGATTTCAAAAACTGAAGAAATATATTTTTTCAATCCAATTTAGCAGAATTTTCTTCTGAAAAATAGTTCATGAAACGAAGAAAAGTAATCTATAATATAATATGTCACGTGGAATGAAGAAACTCGTCTTAGAACCGAAAATGAGTTTATGAGAAAAAGCAAATCAAAGTAAAAGGAAGACGAACAGGTAGCAAAGGGGCCTTCGTACTAACAAAGTTGAGTGGTTCGTATCTGTGTGAAGGCTCAAGAAATATGGATGAAGACAAAGGCAGACTACCGCCGACTACAGTCAAACACGAGGGGTTGGTCACTCAGAAATCAGGAAGGCTGACCAATAATGATTGGCACCGGAATAATGAAGACTTTGTAGAGACCTCCCTTGGACTAACCAGATTTCTTGTGCCTTCCCATTAGACCTCCTCGAAAACTTAGTCGCGCGGTAAGTCACTGGTGCCGCGCCGACCGGCTGGAGAACGTAGATATGAGGCAGGAGAAAGATTTCTTGTGACTGAGACTAACTGGGACTAACTGGGACTAATCAAGCGACTGTGCAGTAGATCGCAGAGATTTCTACTGACCACCAAAGGGACTTCCGTAAGTCTGGAGTCACGTGCAATCTCAGTGACCAGCCCTTCGGTCAAACATAAACGATAGCAATGAATAATAATCATATGTGTTATTTTCATGTTTCATTACGACTAATAAAAAAAAAATTAGGAAAAGGCCTGGAAAAAATATAAGAAAAAACTGTCTAATCCCGCGCATCGAGTGGTGATCAACCGAGCTAAACGCATTAGAGCTTCGAGGTGTCACACACAACTTCGCATGGCGTCTTCGTGACGGCATCACTCGCTTTCGGCTTGTGACGCCAACCTCATACTTTTCGCTAATTGCCTACTTTCGCCACTTGTCAAGTATAATAATTTTCACATCGAGTCTGACGAATTCGATTTTCAAAGCGAATTGTGTCACTTTGCTTTAGTGGCGTGACTACTGCCTGGTTGGCCAGATAGGTTGTCTGGGGCAGCTGAGCCTAGTTTATGCCCAGAAAGTTGTTGTGTCATGGCACTATTCGTATTGTTCGTCGTTGTTGTCACTTGAGCTGCCCCGATGTTGGAATTGTCAATGGAAACATCTCCATATTCTGGAATTTCAAGAACATCACTCATCATAATTGCAGTTGCATCGTCAAGAACAATATCAGAATCAGCTATTATTGTTTTCTGTTTTTTTCGCACGCTTGATTCTTCTGCAACAAACGATGAGGTAGAAGTTGATGCCTCAAAATTAATGGCACCGGAGATCATGTTACCAATTTTTCTCTTATTGGCAATAGAGTCTTGTATATATCCTGAAATAGATTAAAAAATTAGTCACGTCACTGAATACAAAAAACAAAATTTAGATAAAAATTTAGAATAGAAAAGAAAATTACCTTCAACAACTTTGTTCGATTTCCACATTCCATGCCTTTTTAAAAGTGACGTGTTTGCTCCTTTGTCGGCCAAGATAGTTGTTGAAATTCTTCTAAAACTGTGGCCTGTATACCTATCAGAATTTTTCAACTCTAAGTAAGCTGCAATCTGTTTCGGATTTTTTGCGAATTTGTTGATACCGATGATTTGGCTTGTACATTTACCATTTTTGTAGTTAAGGAAGTATCGTTCTGTTGGCACATTTTTAGGTCTCAGCTCTTTGTATTTTCTGACAATGTTAGCCAACTTTGCTTCCATTGTGAATGTTTTTGGCTCATGTGTTTTTGAGTCTGGAATTCTCAGTATTATCACTCCATCGGCATGAGTAACGTAAGACTTTTGTATGTTGACTAGTTCATCATTTCGAGTCGCTCCATGGATCGCAAAAATCAAAATTACCTAAAAACAAACATATTTATTGTTTGTTATTGATTGTAAACATTTTTTTGTTAATATTTAATGTTTTGTTAAAAGTTTCTCATATATTTTATAATAAAATGTATATTAATTGTTTATGTTTGTTTATCAACAAGTTTTTATTGATTTTTTAATTATTTTGTTTCTTTTACCTTTGCTGCGAGATATTGTTGATCTGGTGCTCCTTCGAAGAATTCTTTTATTTCTTCTGCGGTGAAAACCAAAGATTTTTTGCTCCGAAATCCGACTGATTGTTTTTTTCAGAAAGGCAATTAGTTGTGAGTACTTGGGGATGTCAAGATTTTTCCGATTATTCATTATAGAATGTAGCATGGAGTAATAACTCCACAAGGTCGATGGTTTGTACTTTTGTGACAACTCTTTAAAATATGCCAACAGCACAATTTTCAGAACAATATTTTGTATTTTTTGAATCTTGCCATTTGATGAAATTAGCGTACATTATCTCGTACCTTTCTCTAGATTTTTCAGGCAATAAGTCCGATTGAACTTCGTTAGCTAAATCAGTGATTTCGGGCGGGGTGGCAAGCTCATTTTCACTTTCTTCCGCATTGGATTCCATTTTTCCTTGCCCGGTTTGCAAAAACTCACTTTCGATATTTAGGTTAGGCTGTATGCATTAAATGTATAACACGTCAATCCTACCATCTGTTACCAGCCAAAAAATGCTGGAGAAAGAGCAGGGTTGGATAAGTAAAATACTTAGGTAAATTACATGGTTTCTTACAGTAATTTACTAGGTATTATACGTCAAATTCATATGGAGTGGGGCATTTTCAACGTATAATACTCAATTTACATAACTAGAAAACCATGTATTATCGTATTATACGTAAAAATATAAACTGGCGTGTCAATGTACAACCGTGAGGAAGAGGGAGAGTATAATTGACATATCATATGAACAAAGATTTTTTGCGCCTTTACTTTTTGTCAGAGAAAAGTGGACAAAGTGTGGAGAGAGAAAACCATAGACTCTTCTTACTTAAGTACCCAGAGCTAGCCATAAAAATATATAAGTAGAATCTAGCAGACCAAAAACGCTCAATATCTGTAAACAGATTGCTTTCGGCTGTTGAAATTGCTGCCAGAAAAATGAAACTAGAATAGCAGCTTCCTATTGATGAACTCCCTTTGAAAAATGTGGAAAACAAAGACCTGATTGTAACTGAAGACATGGGTGCTGGAGATAATGTATATCAAGTACCGGATCCATAGATCCACACACGGACATTAATAATGTTGATGTAAACAAGGAAATCCCAGAAAACCTACAGCGCCTCGAAAGGAATTTTGATCGTGCTTTATTAAAGTTCAGTAATGTAGAAGAAACACAAAGGCATTCTCTGCCCAAGATAAACATCAAAAAGAATCTGTGTGCACTAATAGAACACCTGAATGGCAAGGTTTAACCTATGCATTTGAACTCAACGCTAACTGCGTTAGAGGTGCAAACTCTTGTGTATTGAGCAGCTGTGGCAGCCGTTAGATTATTGCGCCGCAGAAATAGGCCTATAAATGCAGGCCCCACGTAGGGATCGAGATTAACCATGGAAGATCGTGTTGGATATGGATGTCAGCAAAGTAAGGTGCAAATTGGGTCCATTGATTCAATATAAGAATGGTAATCTGTACTTCTAATTTTAAATATAATTTTTAAATATCATAAAAGAATGAAGAAGATTTACAAAAAAATAATTTGTTCTACCAAAAAAATATTCAAATTGAAAAAGTCTTTAAAAAAATTATTATTTGCAGAATTTTCGCGAATTATTGAAGAAAAATACATTTATAAAGATATTAATAAAGAAAATAGATAACTCAAAAAAGTGCAGTCAGCGAGAATCGAACTCGCAACCTTCTGGTCATAAAGAAGAAGCGCTCTATATGGTCTGTGGTGACTACCGCAAATGGCGGAAAAGCGCCTATCACTGCTTTGGCAAATTAATACTCAGGCAATGAGCTTTCATTCAAAAAATTATGAACCGAAACTAAAAATTACAATTGGCGGTCTCCCATTGTAAGATCTGAGATACCTCAATTTCGCTACAAGGCGGATTTTACTAACAAATGTCAAATGCTTATAATGATTGAAGTAATAAGTTACTGGTTACTAATTTATTTTCCCTGTAATTTTTTGCGCGGAATTCAATAAAATTGAAATTGAAAACAAAATTTCGACCTACTTTTAATTTTTAATTCTTGACATATTTTTAATATATAATACGCTTGAGAGGGTAATATATATTAATCGATTTAATGAAAAATTGAACAGCACATTCGGCTCATCAATACCCAATAGTTATTTGCTATTAAAAATTGGTCGCAAGAATTTCATTCTTTTCGGCCTATACTAATGGATATCCCTAGTAATGTGACGCAGTTACTGCTGAATCATTTATTAGATAGGCCTAATCAATTAATGTACAAGTGTTTATCATAAATAGATTTTTATTCCATTTCGGGGGTTCTCAGTGGTTCCTCAAGGCCCTTGGGCTTCTGGAAATAAATTTAATACAATATTAGCGATATCTCAAAAAAGTTTCGAGATATCTATTTAAAAGTTCCAGATTCGTTTTTCTCGCAAAAAATCGTATAGGAATCCGCACTGAAGCTTGGCACAACGTATATCTAAATCTTCTCCTTTTGTTAAATTTGCAGCAAAATTTTCCATATCTTTAGTGTAGGGCTTGAAAAATCCCCCTCAAATAAATAAAAAACCTTATTCCTCCCATTAAAGAATTTCATTCTAATTCACCTTTCTGTGCTCCACCTATTAATGTTAGAAAAGGCTCTGGATTTTACAAATCTTCATAGAACAGCCAATCAATATCTAATACGATCACATTTATCTATCAAATTCTTATTTCTAACTTTCTACCTAGCATCCTTTTCATATACAGAACAATTTTGTTCGCGTCCTTTTTACGCTCGCACGTGTTATGTGTGGGACCGTGGAGTTTGATCTTTGCACTTCGGTGCACCTTGGATGGCGAGTTGAGTTTGGCGCCTAGAAGGAAGAGACGCATGCGTGGGCCTCCCTTAAGCAGTGGGGTAGGGGTGCGACACGATGGGAAAGAGACCCAATCGAATTAGTATCGATCGGAGATTCGAGGCCTGCAGACGTGAGACAGATCGAGATTGTGACTGCCTGTGGTGTGTGACAGGGGTGGATCCTCTGTAGATGATTGTGATGTGCTCTAATTGTTGACCCAACAGATATGCTCTGGATTTGTTAAGCAGTGATAATATCTAATTGTTCAGTGTTTGAGAGTGGCGAGGACTGACTCTTCGAGAATGGCAAGGTGTTGCCTCTGATGTACTTATTCGTGTTAAGTATGCTTGCGAGTTCTGTAACTTTGAGGATAAGGTAAGAGAGATCTCTCTTAGGATTAAGTTCACAACCAGTGTGTGATTAGTTGAATTTGAATGTATGCTGTTGATTAAAGTGCTAAAATGAATTTGAATAAAGATGCTTTGCCTCATTGGCTTGCCCGGGCTTTTCCCTCAAATCGTGAGGGTTTTTATGCCTAGGCAAGTTGTTGTTGAAGAGTTGATGATCCGCGAAAATTGTCGCATTTTCATTTCTGGGAGCCTGATCACTCATTCCTTCCAAACTCCTATTATAAAATTATTTGCAAAGTTAGTCGTTACAAACATTGGTGCCCCGGGTGAGGAATGAGTGGTCATGGGGGGTTAACCTCGCCGTCAAAAGTGGGGCAGGTACTGCCACCGGACTCAGAACAGCCAGTAGTTGCTGGAGGACCATCTGCAATACCGAGTGGAGTGCTTTCACCGTGGCGGAAACAGGGAGACCGGGCAGTGCCAACTACGCCGTGGATGACCGTTCCAGAGTATGGACCCGAGGAAAATGGGTACAAACAGGAGCCGGAGAGGACGATTGCCAACTTGAAAGTTGCATAATGAGACTAGACCAAGAGTCCTTTGACTGGGGTCTTTCTTACCAGACCCACCCCATGCACACTGAGCTGAAGAGATACTGTTGGGTAGTGGACTCCTTGCTACCATGTCATACGGCACGTGATGTAGGCTGGACAGATGATATTCTTAGCCTGGATGTGACGGCACAATGGGGATGGGGAGTCCCCATCCGAGTGAAAGATTTTGAGAACGGAGAACTAAAGACACTAGTTATACCGAAGAGGACCGAGAACATTATGTGCGGTCATGACTACAGAGAGGGAACCTACTTGATGAGAGGCAAATGGGACGATCAGATCGGTGGCCTGCGCAAACATTATTTGGGTAGGCCTATTGGTTTAGATCCAAATTATGCATATCGGAAAGAAGCCAAAAAAGGTTCGGGAAATGCTGTTGGAGGTCCCGGAGCGCCCTCGGAGGACCTCGCAGCCCGGTGCATGGAGCTGGAGAGACAACTGGCTTTATTGAACAAAGGGAGGCAAGACCCGGAGAAGTTAAATTTCAACTTCCACGACACGAATGTACACGGAGATCAGGCGAATCTAAGATATGGAGAACAGGACTCGCGACAGGATCAGAGACGACCAGAGCAACAGGATGGAAGCGCTGGCATACCGCCCGGCAGTTCAACAGAGAAGATGCAGCCAACTCCAGAAATTTTGGAGGAGCATGCTGCGGGCACGGACCAGAATATACTGGACGAAGCAAAGAAGAAACGATCTCCAGTGTAGACTGGGGTGAAGCGGTGGAAATATTCCCCGAAGACATATGGACACATAAACTATTCCGGGATAAGATGAAACAAGAAGAAAATAAACTCAAGGAAAAACTTGGACCGCAGTTAAACTGTGGATGTGGCGAAAAGGGTCGGGAGCTACCCGTCCCGCCCTTTTCCGTCAACTTGAGGAAATACCGATTAGGTAAACACAAACAGTGCGGAGGGTGTTCTCTGCCAAAGGGTACTTTGGAAGAGCATATCCACATCCTTATTTGCAGCCTCCCTGAACGATACGCCGACGAACTACTACGTCAGTACCGAGACACGCGCGAAAGATGGCCCGACGCTTGTCGTCACGGCGTAAATCTTTTCTTCCGCAGACGTACCGGACTCCTAAAGATGGGTGGTCCCCGTATACACCCGTACTGGCGCGAAATGTGCTACTGGGAGATCGGGTACGGGTTCGTTGAGTATGTGGAGATGGACGCCATGTCGGAAGAGGTTGAAAGATGGTTGTGCAGAGAAAACCCTCTGGGAGGACCCTTAGGAGAGGACAACTATATGGAGCTTCTATACGAAGAAGCGCCAAAATTCATGAGAACTGAGTTCCACATGCCAGCTAACATCCCCACGATAAGCGAGTGGGTAAAGACAGGGAAATGGATGGAGGGTAGGACAGGTACAGGTAAGAATGCTTGCCTGACAATAGATGGGAAAAGGAAATTATCAAGACGGACGAAACCAGTAGAGGGTGTGACATATACAGACTCCCAAATTGAGACAGATTTAATTACAGCAGGTCCTGAACAAATGGTAGTTCTACAAAAGAGTGAACCCGGGAAAATAAGGAGCGTTGTAAAAACCGGGAATCGTGTGAATAGAAAGATGAATTACCTCAGCTGTATCCTGGAGGATGGCTTACATGGTAGCAATCTCAGTACTTTGTTCGCAAGAGAGAGGGGTAACGAACGGATAGACTACGACCTAATCGAAGCGGTTAGAGACAGGAATATTTGGAAAGTGCCTCTCGATCAAGGCGGGTTCGATGAACGACAAAGCAAACTGTCCATTGCCGTGATATTACTAGCCATAGGACAACACTTCGAGCGCAACAATGCACCCCCGGATATAATGAAGGTATGGGCAGCTTTATGGGACAGCCTCTTCTACTACGGAGCAGATGTCACCTGGGGGGAGGACAGAAGGAAGTGGACTAACGAATTACCTTCGGGTTGAAGGTGGACAGCCGTTATGGACACCATACTCAATGTCACTAGCTTCCGCGTCATCGTTAGAATTACCGAGGTAAGGATCGGGAGACCCTTGGCTATTACACACTTCTACGCCCAGGGCGACGACGTTATTATGTGTTGCCGTGACTTAACTGGTATTAGGTATATAACCGATACATATTCAAAGGTTGGGTATCAGGTCCACCCTCTAAAAACTTATATTTCAAGGGGTAGGGCATAGTTCCTCAGAAGAAACTACGAATGGTTCGGGGTCACCGTATACACCGCTCGAACGGTACACGGCCTACGGTTCAAGAACCCAATCCAACATGACTCTATCACAAAGGGTGAACGACTGTACGGCTTGTTGAGCCAATGGCATCTAGCTTTGCTTCGTGGTGGCGACGCCCACTCTATCGCAGAGATGTATATGGAAGACGTCAGACGTCCAACAAAGAAGGCTGCCTCCTTCTCCTTAACTCCTAACTGCGTAGGGGGGGGGGGGGGGGTAGACCCACAGGGCGCCTTCCGAGCGGCACTGGGCAGCTATGCAAGTAAAGACTGGTATGGTATAGAAGTCCATAAAGAGTTTCTTGCACTACAACTACCAATGGGTGGTTGGAAAGATCGCCTCAAGAAACTGGACTGGAAGATTGGGCCTGACACCAGAGCCGAAATCTTCCGAGACCTGGCCCAGAGTTGGGGGATACAGGAGACAGAACTCATAGGAAAAGCAACTTTCAAATTTGTCAAAATACGAAGGGTTACGGCCAGACCCCCAACCTCAATCTACACCGTCCCCGACGCAAGGAAGATTTGGGACCTGGATAGATTCCCGATCCACATTAGGGATAAGATAAAGAGGGAGGCCGTACGCAGGGGAACCACAGCAAAGTTGATGACGCCTGAGGGTAGAACCCTAGTCAAAGGTTACATACTCGACGAGTGGAAGCCGCCGACACCCCTAACAGATATAACAGATATAAGATATAGGATTTGTGCTTCAATTGCTTTGGTCATCATGGGTGCATCGAGTGCAATTGCAGGGAAAAAGACTAATCCCGCTTATATCCACATAATAAAACTGTTTTCGTTTCGTCGCGTTCACTGTACTAGAACGGAACTCATATTGTGCGAATCGCTAATATTGCATCTTTTTGATTATGCCTACACGGAGAAAAATGGAAGGTCATTTTAGCCATGCAGATGTGCAGACAGACTATATTGCAGGGTCAACTATAGGACAGCCCTTGAAGATGGCTAAAGCGACTATCTCTAAAAGGTTAAAACAAGAGGTTCAAATCGATCATCTCACAGTGTCGACTTGGTCATCTAGGACGGTCGACTCAAGCGTCATAGAAAGTCGAACCGATCATGAGAGATGGCCGGACCGGTCATTATAAAGGGTCGAATCGCTCATCATAGAAGGTCGATTTGGTCATATCAGATAATCGACTTGATCTCCTCGGACAGTCGACCTGGCCATCTTAAGGGGTCGATTCGATTATCCTACATTATCTATATTTGTTGTCCTTTACCTACTTATTCCAGTCTCTCTCTTATAAGAGACTGGAAATGATAAAATTAAGTGGAACCTATAAAACCTGAAAATTTATATGAAATACATGAATTCTGAAAGCATTTTTTATTCTGTGTATGAGACATAATTTGGTATGCAAAAACAGTGCACATTCACAATATATTTTTTGGAGCACGGAAGGCTAAGGACACGGCACTGTGTCACGCTGAATTGTAAGATTCCAAACATTGAAATAAATTCAAAAACCAATATAGTTACTTTCTGCATGCTGAAATTTTTTGCACTTTTTCAGTTTGAAACCACACGGTGACAAAAAATTGATAGCTGAACGTCCAGTTACGCCTTTATCCTAAATCCCTTGGAAGCATCAAATTTGACGTTGAAAATTCAAAAGAATAAACTTAATTCACTTGCAATCATATTCTCTCTTATGTACTTCACTCTCCACGCATATTCGAAATATCAAAAAGCAGTTTAAACCTGTTAAAAATATGTTTAAGTTCAATAAACAGCAAATTTGACGCTAAACGGCTCAAAATGACATTCACTCACTCCGAAATTGCTCTGAACCATGGTGCTCCCAACTCTCGTATTCATTGACACTGCATCCATCGCGTCGACAACTGGATTGGTTGGGGTTGGCGCGCTTATTTGAAATGATTAAATGTGAAAAGCAATTTTAAACGTCAAGTAATAAGAGTAAAGTTATTAAAAATAATACTTTGCTCACCAGAAGGACTTGTAAAGTAAAATTTTAATTATTTATTAGATTTTTTCCTTAAAAATATATGATAGATTTTAATTTCTAAAGAAAGGAATATATTTTTCACCTTAAATATGAGTTTACAATCATTCCTAATATTCTTATGCACTCTGCATTTATTATTTCTTGTGAACATTGGACTTACACATTTATTCATTTAAAAAAAAACACGCCAACGGTAACTAATCAGGTTGGCCATCCGCGATGGGTCATTTGCTCTTCCGTGGATGGTCGAAATGAGTGAAAACAAGATGATCGTATTGACCATGCCGAAAGGATACTTCGATTATCCCTGATAGTGAGTCTGACCCTATTACAAGACTCAGACTGGCCATGAAATAAGAGTCTCTCTGACTATGTCGAAAAAATTCTGAAACGCTCTTTAGACCATCTAGAAGAATGGACTGGCTCTTTGAATTTTTACCCTCTAACTTTAACCATACATTTTTCTCCGTGTATACAACCTATGGGTCGTTTCAGAGCCCGCCGGCAAGGGCTGAAATTCAGAAAGTACGAAAGTCCTATTTAAGATTCGCGTTCGGCCTAAGAAAATTTGACCATATCTTCCCCGCTTTTACTGAATCCAGTTGGCTCATAAGGGACCAACGGCTGAGGATACATCTCTGCGTTCTCTCCTTCAAAATGCGGCCACGGGAGGCCCCAATTTATTTACGAGATCTCATTTTCAGTGTGTAAGAACGTCGTGTGAGAAAAGTACTAGCCACAAGATCCAATGAAAAAATTTCGGTCCTTTGGACCCATAGGACGTGGGCGGAAAAGATACTAACAATTGCGGGCGGAGCCTTGAATCTGTCCTGTGAATCTGCTTAGGGAACATCCATTAATTACGTAAGGAATATTTTTGAAATTTTAGACCCCCCCCCCCATCAGTAAGGCTTTTTCTATAGTAAGTGTATGTAACTTTAACATGTGCGTAAAATTTCGCTACCTCTCCTCCTCTTCCTTACGTAATTAAGGAACGCCCCCTTAGTGGGTAACAGCTACTCATTGAGCCACCGGCGATCTATATTTATCGGTTTTGTCTTCTTGGTATCGTAATTTACGGTTTTTCGATATTTCCTTTTTTAAGATATTTATCGTCAAATATAAAATTCGGTTATAGTCAGTGCATAAGTTAGATTGTAGAAGTTGTAATGATTCGAAAGACCAGATTATGAACTGGAAATCAGTTCCCACCAAAAGTTGTGAACGCGCATCGAGTATCGTGAAAGTAGAGCCATATGTGGTGCGTGGAAAAGTGTGAATGGCTAAAAGCTTGGGTGATCAAAATGTCAGCGGCTGCGAAGTTTGCGATAGGGTTGTGGGTAGAATAGTGGGGCGTAGACCAATAAGCGTCGTCAAGAGGTTTCGCGCGATTTCATGTGATTGAAGAAAATTTTTAATGAAAGGACAAGCGGACGAAGTAAGCTATTTTGTGGAATCGTACATTAGAGTGGGCCGAAAGAAACACTTTTTTCAGTAGCGGATTCTAATACTGGGTAAAAGTTGTGTTTCCCAACATTAATAAGCCCTTCAAAGTGCAGCCTAATTGGACAATATCTTCTGTTCTGTGAAAACTCTTAAAAATTTTGTTTTCAGCTAATAATTATGACAAAATGTGAAATTTGAACATCGATTCGAAATCGGTAATTTTGATCATTTTATTGTTAACTAGTGTCGTAATTTCAAAACGTTACACTCCTTATTCATTTATTTAAAAACATGGTCAAAAAAAAGAAGTAAGGGAAAAGTGACCATTAGCTAAAAATGTCAATTCACGATCGTTTTGGCAAACGCCTTTAAAACTTTTATTTTAGTTTATGTTAGTATTTATGGTCTCAGTTTCCTGGATTTCACTCGTGTAGAACGGTGTGAGAGTAGATACGCTTTACCTTCATTCCTGAAATTCAAATAAAAAAGTTATCTAGTAGAAGAAGCTGATTCCTGTATTTGACGTTCGTTTGTTTGTGCTGCGCTCGTCTGATGTATCGACGTTCGCATGTTTTTGGTGTGCTCGCTCACACGCAGATTTACTCAGCTGATAATTCTAGCTTGAAAAGCACACAAATCACTCGATTGAAGTCTTATCTCGTACAAGATTGAAAAAATAGATTTAAATAGATTGCTGTGACGTTGAAATTTTGTTTTTCATGTCGAAACGCACACAATTTTCTTCACGACAGGCTATCGAATGTGCACTTTTCGAGGATCCGAAAGATTTAGTAGAAAGTCATTTACCTTCCATTCAAGATGTAACCTTATGCTGTCAACAGGAAAAGGTTAAACTAGGAACGGATGCCTGAAGGAGTAAAGAAAGTAGAGACAATTTATATATGTAAAAGCGTCTATCCTAACTGTGTGATATACCCGAGTAGTTCAAATCATAAATAATTATCACAAGAAATAAGAAAGTATCCATACTCTAACAGGCTTTTCTTTTTGATCAGAGTGGTCCCAGATTGGGGAAAATTGCTTCAGTAGATGTTCCTGAATAAAAAAAAAACAGCAAAAAAGAATGAGAAGATATCAGGCTGATAATCTTAGAATTGTAAAGAAAAAAAGTAAATATTCTCTTGATGATAATATTGAGGCTTCATGTTCTTCCTTTGTAAAGTTCATCACAATCTGACTCAGAAATTAGTGATAAAGAAGAAGAGTATGTTCCTTCCAAAAAATCAAAAATAAGCTCTTCTAATCAATCCCGGATTCTTCTTAAAGAAACTTCTCTCATATCCCAAAGATTTGGTGTCAGCTTTCGTGCTAAGGCCCTTATCGCGTCATCTGTATTTAAAGATGCAAATATCCTTGAATCTTCGCTAATTATAGATAAAAACAAAATCATAAGAGAACAAACAAAGTCCAAAAAGATCTGATAGAAGCAGCACGTAAGAAATCGCCACCTTCAGGTCTGTACTTTGATGGTCGAAAGGATAAAACTCTAACTGATGTTCAAGATGACAAGAAGTTTTATTGTAACATTTTTATTGAGGAGCATATTTCTCTTGTCGGAGAACCCAAATCTCAGTAGTTAGGTCATGTGATTCCAAATCCCGGAATAGCTGAAGACATTTGTGAATGTTTATTCGATTTGGGGGAAAACGAAATTAACGAAGGGTGGAGTGAACTTCTTGTTGTTGGATCAGACGGTACTGCTGTTCACACAAGATGGAAAGGTGGTGTCATTCGTAAAATTAAAGAAATACTTGATAGGTCCCTTCAGTAGATCATTTGTCTACTTCATTTTAATGAACTTCCATTGCAAAGTCTTGTCCATCACGTTGATGGAGTAACATCTGGTCCCAAATCATTTTCAGGGCCTACTGGGTCTACGCTTTCTGGATATGAATAGCTTTCTGTAGTTTCCTTCCAAGCAATAGGTTCAGAATTAATTACAATAACTGATAAAATTTTAAAAATATTGAGTAAAGATCAGAAATATCTTTTGGAAATTTCACATGCTATAAAATCTGGTAACTGCTCTCATGATCTAAGTAATCAAGATCCAGGTCCTCTCAATCATGCACGATGGAATACTTTCGAAAACAGGATAATGAGAATATATATCGCGACGTCAAGTCCATCCTCTGAGCTTAAAATGAATGTGGAATTCATACTCAGGGTATCTGTTTCGATGTCGTTTCGCATGCAACTCAATAGCTCAATCAGAGACGGTGCAAGGTATCTTTTTGAAACTATCCAAAAATCTAGGTAATTACCAAAGAAGTCCTTGATAGTGGTCGATGATATCATTACGCGGAAAGATTTTTCCGCTTTCCCAGAGAACGTGCTCCTCAGCATGCTAACGGATCATAAATCTCAGGTAAGACAATATGCACTTCAAAAAATTAGTTTTGCCAGACAGAACGGCGCGAATGTATTGCGCTCCTCCAATGCTTCGTAATCTGTCAATAAATGATCTCAAGGAAAGGCATTCTAGAATTGAAGATTCTAAAGAGATTTCTGAATGACATTTCGTGCACTTTCCTTTCCACACCCAGACAGTGGAACGCATGGTCAAACTCGTGACGACGGCTTCTAAAAAAGTATGTGGAAGTAATTCAAGAGATGGTTACATCAGGTCTGTTTTAGAATCAAGGGTGGATATTACAAAATTTTAAAGCAAAAAACAATTCATATAGTTCACGTAGTTCTGCAGTATGGTTGGGTGGATGGCTGGGATTCGGGAAGGAACCGAAAATGCAGTTACCTCCACGTGGTCGGTTCTGGGTCACTATAAAGTGAGCGAAATAATGCACCAGTGACATGAGAATATAAAAAGATTAATAGTTTTGCATTAAAATTAATAGTATAAAACAAAAGTTCTAAAGGTCATATTTATAAATAAATGAATAAGGAGTGTAATGTGTTAGCATTACGGCACTAATTAACAATAAAAAGATCAAAATTACCGATTTGGAATCGATTTTCAAAATTCACATTTTGTCATCATTATTGGCTAAAAACGGAATTTTTAAGAGTTTTCACAGAGCAGAAGATATTGTCCAATCAGGCTGAAATTTGGAGGGCTTATTAATGTTGGAAAAACACAACTTCTGCCCACTTTTAGAATCTGCTAGTCGAAAAAAAGGTTTTTCCGGCCCACTCTATCGTACATGTGACGAGCTGGAATCGTATGATCTCGTGTAAAAGGAAGTGGACTACTGAATCTCTAGAATCCAGTTGTCTGCTTTTGAGAAGAGGCGTTGTATGATATGCCTAGAATAAGGGTTACTTCTACGCGTTTCGCAGCCAAAGGACTTCTACCCCATTTGTTTCACCAAAAATCCATTCCAATTTCCGAGTGTATTACTTGACAATCCTTAAAACTAGATTCAGTTGCTCTGCATTTATATCATAGATCTTGAGATTATCCATGTAAAATATATATGTCACCTTATACTAACTTCTTCCAGGTTTTCCATAAAATACGTTAACTTCAAAGAATAGAATAATTTAAAATAACAATAATATTATCAGTTATGTTTCATGAAGAAAAAAATTATTTGCGATCATTATGGAAGATTATTTTTTCAGAGAAAACATTCCCTATAGCTTTACAGTTTCCAATTTAAAAAGTCAGTAAACAGTCTTCAAATATAATAATTTGTGTAAACGCGACAATGAGAAAAAAAAACTCAGTTACAAAAGCGATTAGTAAAATAATTCTTTTTTCTTAGTTTCAAACTTTTTTCCTAGAAAATAATGCTTTTTTCTTTGAAATTACATCATTAGTAATATTATTTTGATTTCAAAATCATAGCTAAACTATGTTTTTCAGGCAACTGATTTTTGGTACGATCCAACTATCTGAAAGGCCATATGGTTTGCAAATTTAAGGGATAGGAAACTTTAGTGTGTTGGGTTTTTGAAATTATAAGCTCACATGTTAAATATAATATTACAACTATATTGCACTTTATTAAATTAAGTAGTTACACAGTTTTGATGACGAAGTGATCGCGGATCGCGACAATACAGGGTGACCCCCGAGTTATCCTCATCCTTGTAGGGCCAGGTAAAACAAAAAAAAATAAGTCAAAAAGTTCCATCAAACTTTTTGGGTTTGATACGTATACCAATTGAATAATGAAATTAAAAAAATAAAATGAATTGCACTTTCAGTAATTTGTATCCGACAGTATGCGTGCCCAGATGGCATATGTACAACTCTACATGTGCATAACTGTGCGAAAAGTCTTATTTCGGAAAATCAAACAATCTTTGCAATCCTCAAAGTGGCTTATCCCAATGATTTTTTCATCAACTTAATGCCCTCGGAGATGATGTTCAAACAACCCCAGGAAACCACCCCAACGGAGAAATGTGTCTGAATTTGCCTCCAGGTGTATTAGGGATATTTTCACACAACATACTCACAAAAATTAAAAAATTTCCATAATAGTCAAAGCCCTTATGATTTTTCATGAACTTAGTAACCTGAGATATGATATTCCAACAGCCGACCCCCAACTAAATTTTTCTAGAAAAATGCTAGGATTTCTTGCCATATTTTACACAATCATCAAATTGATTAGCTCCAGTGATTTTCTCTAGCATTTCTACAGGATAATCTTGATCGAACTTACTGCAGGGGGGCTACACCCCTTGGCTCATTTAGTTTAAAAAAAAATCATTGTAGCTAACAATTTGATAATTGTGTAAAATATGGTTTCCTGAGGATATTCGAACAACATCTTCGAGTGCATTAAATTGATAACAAAAATCATTGGGATAAACCACTTTGAGGATTGCACAAATTATTTGATTTTCTGAAGTCAGCCTTTTCGCATAACTGTGCATGTGTACAGTTGTACAAATTCCATCTGGGCACGTGCACAGTTATATACAAATTACTGAAACCAAAGAAATGATTTCCCTGAGTTAAGGCATGACTTGTTTACCTGTTAACAATACTTATTCAGCTGAAGTAATCAAATCTCTGGTACGGACAAAATTAAGCAAAGAAACGTATTTCCTTGGATTCAGTAATTTTTTTCTTTCAGTATTCGGCCGGCTGTACGAATAGATACTTCGTTTTTTTTTTAAGTCGAATTGACGGTGTGAGGAATTGTGGTTTATACGTGTGTTAGTCCAAAACACTGTAGAATTGGGTTTTTGCTGCCTAATGGAGATTCCGCGTCTTCTTCTGGGGTTAATTCTTCAACCGCGCCACTGAACATGTTTATTTTCGCCCGTTTTAATTTGTAAGTAAATGTAAACATACCACGGAAAATCGTTTGTTTGTTTAATTTGTCCAATATTGCAAAGACGTCACCATTGGACGCTGATAATACAATTTGTTGTTCGGTTGGCATGGACGTAAGGGCCTTATTTTTTGTTCTCAATTTCAATTTTGTATCGGGAGGAAAAATGTATCTTCGAAGTTCGAATATCCGATACGGATTGTTGTTGGGAATAAGTCGAATAAATGGAAGTTCTTCAAGTTTATATCCAAGTATGAGATGAGAAGCATATCTTTTTTGAGGAGATCTGGACCTGGCACGAAGAGAAGGATTGGCAGTTGGAGGAGCCCCGGCAGAAGAATGAGGTATGGCAAGGGGAAGAGTCCTTTCTGGAGAATGAGGTCTGGCAAGAGGAAGAGTCCTTTCTGCAGAATGGATGTCGGAAGAAGATGAAGAATTTCCGCAACGAGGAACACCAGGAATTGGGTTGCCATCAGGCAAACACTCGAACTGTGAACTCAACTCTGCAACAAGAAATAGTGGAGTAAATTTTTCTTAAAGTACACAATCCTATATTAGTATATTGTAGGTTATGAATGTGGCTATAGTTGTCAATATAGATGTCAACTGTTTGCAACATTTTTATCCAATTCTGCATGTCATAAAAAAAACTTGAGGTTATACATAAAAAAACTTGTAAAGTGTTAAGGTGGGAGGGGGGTGTGGTGACAAGCTACCTTCTTTTTTGAAAACATCACTTTTAAATAAGTAATCTTGAAGAACTTCGAATGCACTCAATCGCACCAACAGTAAGAAGTATTGCTCCTTTATGGCAACGGAGCAAGGCGACTTTATAACTGTAAGCGACATAAGTTTTCGTGAAGGTTTTCTGGAAAGGATCCTATTCGTGTTTTTGTATGTAGTGTATACTGGTGCAGAAACCCGCTTCTCAATGTACTTCACGAAGGAACATACCCAGGATCATCCGTGGTTCCTGTATAGGAATTTTCAGCTAGATGCAAAGTGAAGGGGCTGGCGCGAATTTCATAAAAAACCAAAACATTTTCGAAATTTTTGTTCACTAACTTTTTAGTTTTTTATGCACTCTATCGCTCCACAAATGTTAAATTTGTGCACCAATTAATTTACGAAGATGCAAATTCGTGCTGGATAGTCGCGGCTTTTAAAATTACATTCTCTGTGTGGGACTTGCGCTTCGCGCTCGAAATACAAGTCATACAGACGATTCTCTTAAAAAAATAAAACGAGGTAGAAAAAATGGAACATAATATAAGAAGTAGGTATGTTTTACAATATAATGTTAATAACAAAATATAAGTTTTCTTCAATTTACTAAACATGAACATCAAGCTATAGGCTTTCA
This sequence comes from Andricus curvator, assembly GCA_932195095.1. Taxonomy (NCBI): domain Eukaryota; kingdom Metazoa; phylum Arthropoda; class Insecta; order Hymenoptera; family Cynipidae; genus Andricus; species Andricus curvator. The sequence goes on from CAKNYM010047646.1 coordinate 144,516, forward strand.
TTCCGTTCTTTTAAAGTTTGGTTCTAAGTCAACTCTACAAAAATTTGTAGTAGTTTGAAAAGGATATTAAAAATCATTTTACTGCGTTTCAAAAATATCCTTATATAGGTAATTTACTTGATTATTAATTATCTAGAACACTTTAAATTTGTGTCCAATTGAAAAATATCATTAAGACCAGTATATATGTATATTAAACCTCTCCTTTTCCTTCTCTGAAGTATGAGCGAGGGTTTTTAAATAAAAGATTGTATTTTTAATCAGAATGAAATATTTGCCACGGAAGATTCGAAATGCTGCCTGAGCTATTGGCTGACAGGAATTATTTTTCGCTGAACTCTACATGGCCTGTGGGGAATATTTCAACGTTGATTTTCTCGCAAACGGCGGAAAAGTGCGTATTAGTGTTTTGGCAAATTAATACTCAGGCAATGAAATTTTATGAAAACACTATAAACTGAAACTAAAATTTGCAATTGATGGTCTCTCTATGTAAGATCTGAGATGCCTGACTTCCCTAACAACGCGGATTTTACTAAAAAATGTCAATTGATGATAATTATTAAATTTATCTTTTTGAGGGATTATAAAAACTTTCTTTTGCTGCAAGTACGGTTATTTAATCATTTATTATTATATTCCAATAAATGTAGTAACTTCGCAGTTTAATATTAATAACTATTATAATATAAAATTTTACAACCAAATGTTTCTCCTTGTAAATGTTGACGTGCACAGTTCAGCACGTGAATAATTGCCTCGTGCAGATTAAATCGCCAAAATTCTGATTTGCGTAAGGCTTATAAAAAGTTACTTAAAATCATAAGTATTTTATATTATTATATTCACCAACAGAATTGAGGATGACCGCCAAAGATAAGACCACAGTATAGACAATCCTCATCTTCTCTAATCAGAGGAAAAACGGTTTAATGTATTGATGAGGAATTTGAGTAACTTGTTATCTGTTTTATATAAGAGGCGTTAAGTTTTTCCTGGTGAGATATTTACATTAGATAACAGTCAGTTTCAAGCAAATGAAATTTCGTTGCAAATTTCATTAAAACTGAGGCATCTCAAAATAAAATTATTTAACGTGATCCGGTTTGATTTTGCTTGGGTATGTTAAAGTTGTTGGGGTCGCTGAATTCAAATCTGATGTTGGATTTTCAAAATTCAAAATGGCAGGTCCAATATGGCGAACACAAATTATTAAAAATGTTTGGACCTTGATAAAATTGGTGATAATTAGGTTTTTGGGGTCGCCAAGTTCAAATCTGATGTTGGATTTTTAAAATTCAAAATGGCGGATCCAATATGGCTGATATGAATTATCAGAAATGATCAGACTTTGATGAAATTGACGATACGTAGATTTTTGGGGTCGCAGATTTCAAATCTGATGTTAAATTTTCAGAATTCCAAATCGAGGATCGCGGAATTTATAGGGTGATTAGTTTAAAAACTGATTTGAATGCCCTGCGAATGCCCTGAAAACCTGCAAAAGTTTCATATTTCGGCTTCGAAACTTGAAAATTCAGCGAAAAGCGGCAAAGAGGAATTGAATCCTCTAATGTATAAAGTTTTTATCGAAAAAACTATGAAACACTAATTGAGATCCGTATGTCCAAAAAATCTGTATTTGATATGTATACATCTGTATTATACTTGAGTAGCAAAAACAGTACTAAGAATAATAAAAATTGTTTGTTAGCATAGAGTTTACATAGTATTTTACATTCATTAATATATAATAGATGTGTTACAACGTACTTATTATAAAAAATAAAATATGGAAAAATGAGATTATAATTTATTCTTCACTTACCAATAGAATTAAGAATAACGTCCAAGGTCAAGAAAAGAGCAGAGGGGATCCTCATTTTTTCAAAATGTAAGAAAAACTTATTAACAAAAAATATTGAGAACAGCGTAACTAATGATTATTCTGATGTTTCGTGTATATATTCTGTTCTGAGATATTTGTGTTTTCCCCTACCCGAGCATAAATTGCGTATATGGAGAATTTTAGGATTTGGTGAAATGAAATATAATTAGTATCACATAAATTATTTAGTAGAAGTTATACTCTCGCAAGTGTATAAATATTTTACTTCAAGAAACTCAGATAATTTCCAGTTTAAACTAATTCATTTATATTATTTTACCTTGAGAGGCTCAGCAAACTTGATATAATTTATACAGAGTTAATATAAAATCGCTCTTTGACAAACATTTAAGTTTGGAGTCACGTGCAATGTCAGTGACCAGCCACTCGGTCAAACATGAACGATAGCAATGAATAATAATCATATGTGTTATTTTCATGTTTTATTACGACTAATAAAAAAAAATTGGAAAAAGGCCTGGAAAAACAATAAGGAAAAACTGTCTAATCCCGCGGATCCAGTGGTGATAAACCGAGCTAAACGCATTAGAGCTTCGAGGTATCACACAGAAACTTCGCGTGAAAGTGTTGGTACAAAATTCGAGCACGATGCGAAAGAATAAATAAAAAATAAATAAAGTAATTTAATCTATAATAAAAAGAGAAGAGGACATAAAAAATACACAGAAAACTTTTTTTTATATTTAAGCTTTTTTCTGTGATATGTCTCAAGCTAAACATCTGACCTGCACAGGATCTTCCTATCATAAATCCCCATTGGACTTCCCAGATCTTTTCTTCTGTTATTTTTATCACCCTACGAATAAGTATATCCTTTTATTTTTTATATTGAGACGATATCGCCTTTTTCAAGCAATCAGGAACTTCCCTCTTCTCGGTACATATTTTTATCAACTATTCAGCCTTTCAGGTAAAAACTCTCTACCGCTTTTAAGCCTTCACACGTTAATGCAATTCACACTAGCAGCCTTACCATTCTTTAGGTTCTCAATTATATCCCTAATCTCAGATGTACAGATTTTTTCAACCGGGATTTCCAACGTGTCAACTTCTATGACGCAGTTCTGCTGTTCCATAGCTTCAACCTCCTAATAATTGAATGAAACAATCTTTTAAAGCATTGTAATAATTATTTTTACAAGAGTTCGGTGGCAATCTAGGATATAGTCGAGAAAATAGTAATAACTGCCACAGCGATACGAAGATATACTTTTTTTCATAACAATTATAAATATAATCCAAACTTAATAATTGCCATTTAGAGTTGGAAAGCCTAATATTTTCGATAGCAAATTGAATTTAGGAAACAGTGATATAACTAGCAGTTTAAATAACATAAGTTGCAAAATAGGTTAGAAAAATTACCATTCTCGATGGAAAGGTGCAATGAGGGGAAACACACTTGAATGAAGTGCTTTGCGAAAATTTCCATTTAAAATAAAAAATTCGGTGCCTAATGACGTCATATGCGCCGAGGTTCATTAGGATGATCAAATTCCTAAATCACATGATTTGTTTTATCACAGGCAAAAGTCTCCTTTCTGCTGCGCCGGAAACCCGTGTTCGATTCCTACCAAAGCTGCGTTCTTCAAACGCCATGTTTTCTATTTTTGCTCAGAATATAATAATAATATCTAATTGTATGTTTGATGCATAACATTTATAATATGTGCAAATTTAATATATATATATATATATTTTTTTTAATCTATTTTATTTATTTATAATATATATTTTTTAGATTAATGCAAATGTTTAAGCGATGTTGTTTGTCTGAGTGATATAAATTTATAATAATATAATATAATATAATATAATATATATATATATATATATATATATATAGGTAGTTTATGACGTACTTCAGACCAAAGAAAGGAGATTCGTTGTTAGATCCTTTATTCCATTACAGCTGCCAACGTTTCGAAAACAGATGTTTTCCTCATCAGACCTCATATATGGGTCATTCCATATCAGATTTACAATCAAAATATGCCATGGGATCTACTATTAAGTCCATGCTTTGATGAAAACTCAGAAACGGTATTTACTACTTTCTATGCAACAATTAAGTAAACAAATAGAATTATCTCAAAAGGGACATGTTTGAATTGAATCATTTTTTGTGCAATTTGTTTGTTAAATACACAGAACTATTTGTCAAAATTTGGGAGTGGACCCTTTAATACTTTTCGAGAAAAAATTTTTTTTGTGTGACCGCCCGCTTGGAGCGTGCAACGCGAAGCATAGAGTCGAGCGCACTCAAACATTTGTAAGTGAGTCTACCATATTCCGATGAGGATTTTATGCAGTTTCCACAAATAAAAGTCGGCAAATAATAAAAAGTCTTTTGAGAAAGAAACACTGTTTAATTCGAAAGCAGTCATGTAATTTATTAACAATGCACTTTTACATCCAATACTTTCAAATAAATGAAAATTGAATTGTTGTCAGTTTCGCGGGTTTTTTTACTTTTTTCGAGAATTTCTTTTTTTTAGATATGCAGCTAAAAAGCTGACGGTTTGAAAAGTTGGAGAACCAGAATAAGCTCTGATTTGCAGTTCACGATTCGTAACTGGTTCAACACAGTGTATTTTTTGGGTACCTGGTATCGTTTTACACACATCGAAACGTTTTTTCAAAAAATTAGCTGCTTCATTGTAAGATTTTTCAGTTCTGTAGGCAACAGAGATATTTGATAACGGAGAATCGCAATGAGCCCATTCGTAGAGTTGTAATGGTGTCGTTATTTGATCATACACAGACCTTTGAAGACTAGCTTTTCGAGCTTGTCTTTTCAAGGCTCCTCCCGCGCCGTCACAGGGACCCTTGCCATGAGCTGTGGCTTGAAAATGCCATATCGCAGTTCGATCAAAGTCTTCCTTATGGTAATATATTGTTGAAAAGTGTTTTGAATTTTAAATTGTTGATGAGCTCCATCAGAAAAATAAATACAATGCTTGATAGTTGGACGAAAGCTCGAGAGAAAATCGTTGAATTCTTTCAAAAACACGAACACTGCCACCGAGTCATGCTTATTACAATCAGATATAATAACCAATGTTTTGTGTTTAATTAAGCCTTCGTCGTTGTAATAGAAAACTATTGCGTAAAGCTTGGCTTGATTATTGTTCCAATGAAAACCAGGGACAGAATTTTGAACTACAAATGCGTAGTTTTCAGGAAAATCACATATAACGAGACATTGCTCACCTTGCAGATTTTTTTTTACAAATCTATAATAACTTGATTGTTGATCAGCTATGTAAGAGGGAGAAAGAAAATTTTTTCCATATGAGTAGAAATTATGAACGAATTCGTCAACTGGAATCTTAAGAGTTTCTAATGTTGCCCGAGGTTGTGAAACCCAGTATTTGTAAGATACTTCGCTGATTCCATGTGATTGAAAAACTTCTTTCATGACATCGATGAGGATATTATTTTCGCGACAGCTCTGACATTTTCCAAAGAAACATTCATCTTTTGGATTGGAACTCCCAAATTTTGACACATAGTTCTGTGTACTTAACGAACAAATTACACAAAAAATGATTCAATTCAAACATGTCCCTTTTGAGATAATTCTATTTGTTTACTTAATTGTTGCATAGAAAGTACTAAATACCGTTTCTGAGTTTTCATCAAAGCATGGACTTAATAGTAGATCCCATGGCATATTTTATTTATGTATTCTATACTCTTCGTTAATATTAGAAGCAGTATTGAAAAAAACATTTTTTGCACTTAAAAAATAAAAAAATCAATAACTTAGAAAATTTACATGTCATATTGGAAAAAAATACGTGTCATTTTTGTTCCTTTCTAGAACGAGGAAAAAAATTTTTCAGGTAAATCAAAAGTTTGATTGTAAGTCTGATATGGAATGACCCATATATTATATTATTATAAATATAATATATATTATATTGTATTATATATATACATGTATATATATATATATATATATATATATAATTTAAAAAAAAAGTTAAACAACCACCGCAGAGTCCCACTAAGAGCAACTGCCATCCAAAAAAATGTCAATAGCCCACAGTAGCACAGCGGTAACTCACACTTATGGCCACGTCTCACAACTGTGAGATGGGTGGTCATAGGCAAAGACGAAATCACAACGACAGGCCGGCTAAACCCTCGTGTTTCTTGAGGACAAAAATCGACCCAAGGATGACAGCTTTCTGTATCCAACTCGGAAGTGCCTTCGTATGTTTTTGGCACGCGGGTATTGCTTTACGGTTACGAATTAGTGATAGTTTCGCACTTCCGAGAGCACCAAACACAAGCATAATCACTTCAACCGAATATTTTGGGTACAGTCGTTGTAGCTCCCTTTCAAGGTCTTGATACATCTTCTCCTTTTCCTTCTCCTTGGCTCTGACGTTGTAGTCGGCCAGAGCCCAGAATTCGATGACGAATATATTTTGTTTCTCGAAGTCTTGGAGAATGATTCCAGGCCTCAAGTGCGCAACATGTTGTTAAGAGAACCTGCTAATTAACAGGTGCGTCTGCAAAGACGCCAAAGATGCTCATCTGCGCGTCCTGTCAATGGCCTCGATTGACTACCGGAAAGCTTTCGAATCAACCTCTCATTGACTTATAATATATAGAGAGATTGATACCCTTTTAGAAAAGTAGATTTACTATCTCATCTGGAAATAATCGTGTGACAACTAACAACCTCACCTTTCAGAGGGTCGTCTTTCACTGCGATACCATGAACCCTCTGCTCTTTTGTATCACTTTAGACCAGATAAGTGTGCCAAGATTAATGTGAAGAAAGGAAAGGTTATTGGCGTTTCCGAGGACCTGAGCTTGTAGATATGAGTGCTCTACTCTACTCGTTTGGGGTGGTTAAATGGATGAAGAACGAGCTTACGGACCTTGATATCGTCACGCGTAAGATCATGCATATGCATAAGAGCTTGCATATCAATTCGTCCGTTCCGCGATTATACATCTCACGCCGCCAGGGTGGACGCCACCACATCAGTACTTAAGTTGATAGGATAGGAACTCGACTAGAAGATTTTATATCAAATAAATATAGTTGTGCAAATCTCAACACTAGATTCTCAGTTCGAAAGGAATCATTTTTTGACTTGACAATTTTCACATTTATTGCACAGAAATGTTTCTTACAATTAATATCAAAGAAATATCACAAAAGAAATGATTTCTTTGAGTCAAGGCATTACTTGTTCGCCTGTTAACAATATTTATTCAACTGAAGTAATCCAATACTTGGTACAAATAAAATTCAACAAAGAACCGTATTTTCTTGGAACCAGTAAATTTTTTCAGGGTACTGCTGGCCTTACGAATAGTCACTTTCTTTTTTGAAATTGAATTGACGGTGTGAAGAATTATGGTTTATACACGTGATAGTCTAAAATTCCGTGAGATTGGGTTTAGGCGGCCCACTGGAGTATCCGTTTCTTCTTCTGTGGTTAATTCTTCAACCGCGCCGCTGAATATGTTTATCTTCGCCCGTTTTAATTTATAAGTAAATGTATACATTCCACGGAAAAACGTTTCCTTTTTTAATTTTTCCAATATTGCAAAGACGTCACCATTGCACGCTGTTAATACAATTCGTTGTTCGGTTGGCATCGACGTAAGGGCCTTATTTTTTGTTCTCAATTGAATTTTTTTATCCTGTGGAAAAACGTATGACCGAAGTTCGAATATCCGATACGGATTGTTGTGGGGAGTAAGTCGAATAAATGGAAGTTCTTTAAGTTTATATCCAAGTATGAGATGAGGAGATTTTTTACGAGGAGATCTGGATCTGCCGCGAAGAGAAGGCTCAGCAGATGGACAAGGCTCAGCAGGTGCAGCAGTTCCGACAGAAGAATGAAGTATGGCAAGAGGAAGTGGCCTTCCTGGAAATTCAGTTCTGACAAGAGAAAGCGTCCTTTCTGGAGAATGTATGTCAGCATAAGAAGAAGGTCCGCTACGAGGAACACCAGGAATCGGATTACCATTAGGCAAGCACTCGAATTGTGAACTCAATTCTGTAACAAGGAATAGAGAAGTTAATTTTTCTTGAAGTACACAATCGTATGTGGGTATATCATGGGTTTTTAATGAAATTGTCAATGTAGTTGTCAAGTGTTTGCAACGTTTTTGCCCGATTCAGCATTTCATAAACAAAATTGAGGTTATGTGCTCTTCTATATGATATTATTATCAAAATTATTATTTTATTTTTATATACATAGTATTTACGCACACAGTAAATTTTAGTTGAAGTTTCGCTGCACTGGCCTCCTGTCACATATTTTTGAAATTTACTTGCGTAAAGCTTATAAAAATTTACTTAAAATTATAGATATATTATTTTATTATATTCACCGATAGAACTGAGGATAAGCGCCAAGGATAGGTCCAGAGTACATACAATCTTCATCTTTTCTAACCAGAGGAAAAACTGATTAATTGGGTAAAGAATTTCAGAAATTCGTTATCTAATATATAAGAGGCGTCTAGTTTGTCCTTCAGAAATACAAATTTACATTAAAGAAGAGTCAATTCTAAGCAATCAAAATTTAGTTTCAAGTTTCATTTAAACTGAGGAGTGAGCGAACAAAGCATGATACATCCATTCGAGATGATTTCTCAACAATTAGACAAATGTTATTGTATCTCAAAGACACCAGAGATAGAAGAAACATTCAAATTGCATCATATAGAGGACACCATCTAATTTGTTATACAATATTATTGAATTATTAAACCTGTAAGCTTGGATTTATGCAGTTTTCAAAGCATACTGAACACTTTAGTACAAAATAAGCCCTACTCCAAATGTGCTTTGTTGCACGAACTACAATTTTTAAATCGAATAAAGTAATCTCGATCTTGATTAGGATCAAGGTCGGGTATATAGTTTAGGGACCGTACTTAAATAACGTAACAGATTATAGTCCCGCTCTAAGACCCTCTCTCCCCTGTAAAGAACCGTAACAAAATACTTCTACCCCCCCCACCCCCCGTACTGTACGTAATTTATGGTTTCCAGAAATAATAAGATACAGGACTTGAACTAATTACAATTTTTTGCATTTATTATAGATATGCTTTCCAGGTAGAGACGTATACGTACAAATATTTATACATATAGATTATAAATATTTACGAAAGATTTATATAGCTTTCAAAGATAATAAATTCAGAAATGTATGCCTTTAGGACTACTTTCGGCCCTACTATAGTTAGGATAAGGATTGTATTATTCTTCTATGAATTATTTTATTCATTTTTCACTGTACTAGAACGAAACTCATATTGTGCGAATGGCTAATATTGTATCTTTTTGATTATGCCTATACGACCTATGGGTCGTTTCGGAGCCCGCTGGTAAGGGCTAAAATTCAGAAAGTACAAAAGTCCTATTTAAGATTCGCGTCCGGCCTACGAAAATTTGACCATAGCTTCCCCGCTTTTACTGAATCTAGTTGGCTCAGAAGGGACCAACGGCGGAGAATACATCTCTGCGTTCTCTCCTTCAAAATGCGGCCACGGGAGGCCCCAATTTATTTACGATATCTCATTTTGAGTGTGTGAGAACGTCGTGTGAGAAAATCACTAGCCACAAGATCCAGTTGAAAATTTTCGGTTCTGCTTAGGGAGCATTCATTAATTACGTAAGGATTTTGTTTGAAATTTTAGACCCCCCGCCCCCCATCAGTAAGGCTTTTTCTATAGTAAATGCATGTAACTTTAAAATGCTCCGTTAGTGCGTAACAACTACTCATTGAGCCACCGGCGATCTATACTCGTATTTACCGGTTTTGACTTCTTAGTACCGTAATTTACCGCATTTCCTTTTTTACGCTATTTATCATCAAATATAGAATTCGGTTATAGTCAGTACATAAGTTAGATTGTAGACGGTGTAATGATTCGAAAAACCAGATTATGAAATGGAAATCAAAATGTCAACGGCTGTGAAGTTTGCGATAGGGTTGTGGGTAGAATAGTGGGGCGTAGACCAATAGAGCGTCGTCAAGAGGTTTCAAGCGATTTCATGTGAGTAAGTAAGTATACCATTAAGCCATTTCCCTTTCAGGGTAGACCGATTCGGGTAGTTTTTCTAGGTGGATAGTTTCTTGTAGTAAATAACTACAAGTATGGGCTCACCACACCCACGATGTGCTAACAGCACGCAGTATTCTCGAATGGTCACCCATCCAAGTACTTACCGCGCCCAACGCTGCTTAACTTCAGTGATCGGACGAGAATTGGTTTTTTCAGCGTGGTTGGGCCGTTGGAGAAAATTTCGAATGAAAAGACAAGCGGTCGAAGCAAGCTATTTTGTGGCATCGTACATTAGAGTGGGTCGAAGAAAACATTTTTTTGAGTAGCGGATTCTAATAGTGGGCAAAAGTCGTGTTTTCCCAACATTAATAAACCCTCGAAGTTTTTGCCTGATTGCACAATATCTTCTGTAATGCCAAAATATTACACTCCTTATTCATTTATTTATAAATATGGGCTTGAAAAAAGAAGTAAGTGAAAAGAGAAAACTAGCTAAAAATGTCTATTCACGAACGGTTGGGGCTAACGTCTCAGTTTTCTGGATTACACTTGTGTACAACGTTGTAAGAGTAGATGCACTTTGCCTTAATTCCTGAAACTGACATAAAAAAGTTATCTAGCCCTCTACTGTTACGGTGGTTTGAGGAGACATACAAGGTACGGTGGGGTCGCATCCAAACCGGCATACAAAATTGTATCACAAAATTGCAAACAACAGCCATACCGAAGAAAAAGAAAAAGGAAGGTCTTCCTCCTGTTCATCGTCAGAATCCCTGGCCTGTTGACGATGTAATTTCTGTAATATTTCCTCAGGTTTACTATATACTGTTTTGAAAGCCATTTTGAAGTCCGAACTACAAAAAGTAATATAATCGTACATAGTAAAAATGGTAACGAAACAAGAGGTTTCACAGAAAAACAGAGATTAGGGAAGCAAATAGCACTTACGACGTAGCTGAGGCTATCTCGACACCTTCTACGGTACCCACTGGTAGGGTACCTGGCCACTGGAGACCCCTTTGAAGTGGTTGGGGGCGAGGAGCCGATTGCTGTATTCGACGTTCGTTTGTTTCTGCTGCGCTCGACTGATGTATCATTTGTTTTTTGTGTACTCGCTCACACGTTGACTTACTCAGCTGGTATTTCTAGCTTTAAAATACACTCAAATCGCTCGCTTGAAGTCTTATCTCGCATAAGATTGAAAAAATAGATTTAAATACATTGCTTTGACTTTAAAATTGTGTTTGTCATGTCGAAACGCACAAAATTTTCTTCACGGCAGGCTATCAAATGTCCACTTTTCGGGGATCCGAAAGATTTAGTTGCAGCATCTACAAGGGGGGCAGGGGAGCGGAATCAACTCAACTCGAGTTCGGTATCAAACAAAAACATGTTTATTAGTTCACGGTCGAGTACAAACCGCTCTCCTTTGTCTCGTCTCAGTTGAGATTCGGAAATTTAAGATAGGTGTCGCTCAACGATGGCGCGAATAATTAAACTGCAATAACTCGTCTACAGGTCACAGTTACCTATTGTAAATATAATCAGATTGTCTACAGTTTGACCATCCTGACGCATGATCGACCCGATCATTTACATTGTATATTAATTAAACGCACTCGAACAAAATAAAGTTTGACCATCCCATGGTTCCATTCGGTCGGAACTGTATCCGCTTGAAAACGGTTTTTGGATCATTTGGAACCCTTTGACATCGCCAATTAAATATGTGTCGTTTCGCAGGACATTTTAAACTTCGCATGGGCCCTTTTTCCAGTAAAAATTTGTAGTTCACACCAGGTTCGGTTACAATATTCGGAATTACAATTAAATCTTCGCATTCATATTTCGTCGGTTTTTTAATGTTTTTCATCAAACGCTTTCTTATTTCTAAGACGCAATTTGTCACAAATCAAATTAGCTTTGTCGCGTAGTTTTTCTCTGAGCCCCTTAGGATTTTCTAGATTTTCGATGTCAGACAATAAGTTCCTGAATTCCTCATCAGGAAATCCTATCTGGTCTTCTCCAAAATTAATCTAGCTGGAGAGCACCCTATCGCTCGGTTAATAGTGTTATTCATCACGTGTTATTCATTCTCGTTCGGTGATAAATTCTGAGAATTCTTCTGAACTAAACTCGCAGCTCTTAAAGGTCCGTAGTGGTCAACAAATTCAGCTTCAAAAGGTTTTTTGGCTCTATCCCAGATGTGAAGTTCGCCCTCGCTTTTACCCGAATGCACGTTATAGATTAAGCATTCTAAACAATTTCCCACATGTTCCTTCACTTTTTTCCTCAAATCTTTAAACCAATGAGCTCTCAAAATTAGTTCTACTGTTTTGTCGATCCCGACGTGACCTATGTCATCCTGACAATATCTGATAACGCTAGGAATCATACTCAGAGGTACATAGAACAGTGCTGAATCATTGTATTTTCGGAAAATTAAACCATTTTGCAGTTCATATCTATCACTTACCCCATGTTCCAGGTTTTCACGAATCTCTTTAAGCTCGGGATCAGATAATTGCCTAAACATAAGATCTTGGTCAAAAGTGAGGGGTTCGATTACAAAAACTTCTCTACTTAAAGCGTCTACATGTTTCATACGTTCCGACATTCGATTCTCTGTTTTGTAATTGTAAGGTTGGAGCTGCATAACCCAACGATTAATTCGTGAATTAATTTCTTTTTTGTTCAAAGCTAGTGTGATCGCATTACAATCGGTTCTGATTATAAAAGGGATGCCTAGAAGATAAACTCTAAAACGTTCTAGCGCATAAACGATTGCTAACGTTTCAAGTTCGTAGCTATGATATTTGTTCTCATAATCTGTTGTACGTTTACTGAAAAAGAACACTGGGTGTAATTGCCCGTCTTTGTGTTTTTTTAAGAGGATAGCCCCGAACCCAAGAGAACTCGCATCTGTATGTAGCTCTGGATAAGCCAAAGGAGATTAAAATGCTAAAACTGGTTCGGTAACCATTCGATCTATTAAAATTTCAAAAGCTCGCATTTCTTTTTCCCCGAAAGTAAACTAAACTTCTTTCTTCAAAAGATCATACAGTGGTTTCGATATCAAAGAAAAATTGGGAATAAACCTCTTAAAGAATCTCACAAGCCCTAGAAACTTTTGAACTTGTTTACTACTTTTAGGAACGGGATAGTTTTAAATTGCCCTTATGTGCTCTTGACTAGGTTGTAACCCCTTATCACTAACCAAGTAACCCAAATAATCTATTTGTAAAACTCCGAAAACACATTTATCTGAGCGCAAAAATAATTCGTGTTTAGCCATTGGCTCTAGCACTTCGCTCAAAACAACCCAGTTTTCTTCTTAAGTTTCGGTAGCTATTAGAAAGTCATCTAAGTAAAGCAACAATTTTCTTTCATTAATCGTTAATCATTTCATTAATGGCCAACGGCCATACCACGCTGAAAACCCCAGTTCTCGTCAGATCACTGAAGTTAAGCAGCGTTGGACGCGGTTAGTACTTGGATGGGTGACCATTCAAGAATACTGACATGAGTGCTGTTGGCACATCGTGGGTATGGTGAGCCCACACTTGTAGTTATTTATAACTACAAGAAAAACCTAGAAACACTACCCGAATCGGGTAGTGTCACGCCTACCCTGAAAGGGAAATGGTTTAATGGTATATATATATATAATCAAGTCTCGAAAAATCAGATTCAAAAATCATTGAAAATTATAAGGCGCGTTAACCAGACCAAAAGGCATTCGCAAATACTCGTACTGACCTTCCGGAGTAAACCACTCTTTGTCCTGAAGCCTGTGCAAAAGATCATCGATACGAGGAAGCGGAAAATGCTCGCGTACTGTAATTTTATTCAAAGCTCTGAAGTCAACACATAATCGTAGTTCACCGTTTTTCTTCTTAGCTAGTACAATAGGACTGCTATAGTTGGATCGACTAGGCCTTATAAAACCATGTGTCAAAAGATCGTCGATAATCTCACGTATTTGAACAATTTCAGACCACGATAGTCTAAATACGGCTCATTAGATGTCAAATTAATCTCCATCTCAAACGGAATTGGATTCAGTGTTTTGCGATTTTCGTGGTACACGTCTAACAATTTTTCCAGTTCGCATTGTTTCTCATGAGGCACGTTATCCCCTATTTCACTCACGGATAAATCAAATAGTTTGTTATCGGGCTTTTCTAAAACGTTTATTAACATAATGTCGTTTTCCGGGTCCTCATATTCTATAGTTTGTGACGGCAAATATTTTGGTTACCCGTCACTTGAAACTGCCTCGCCCTAGTAAAACTTAACGTTTAAAGTAAACAGCCCACGTAAACGTTGGAACAAAGGTCACCTCCGAAAACACTACCAGGAAACACTCAGGGTAATGATTCTTAACGCTTTTCTTTTACTTACTTCTGTTAACCTTGTCTTTTCGTGCTTTCTTGGAGCCCTATCCTTCGACGAAATAATCTGGGTAATTGGAAGGGAGGCGAAAGTCAGGTGGATCTACGATTATCCACTTCACATTTAGTAACTTCTTCCCGCTCAAACTGGATGCTGCCACCGTACGGACGACCGAGACCGCCGTTCAAGCAGAGTCGCAAGCGGGCAGGGGGCCCCGACCCCGCAATGAGGGAGTAAATCATCTTTCTAACCAATCTCTCTCATCGGAGTGCTGCCCATACGGTGTGATTCTGTATTCGTTAATTTTTGTATGTAAATTGAATCGGCCACCTGAATTCCAAAGGCCTAAATTAGTTAGTTAATCATAGAATTTTGACCTCTCTATATTTCCGTAAGCAGCCGAATCTGCCACTCTTGTTCTAACCTTCCGTGGGTACGCCAAGTATAGTTCCGAGGTAAAAATTAAAAGCTAAAGTGGCCATGTCAGGCTTGAACAAAGAAAACTTCTTTACCAAATTTCGAAAGGCTTACCAGGAAGGAAAAGTGGAGAAGAAAGTCAAGGTATAATTTTGATTGCCGGCAAAGTCAATGGTCACACGGGTTAACCTCTCATAAAGTTTCTTTTGTTTGTTTGACAAGTTTTTCGAGATTCGCCACATGTTCCGACCATGGAGTTCGCCACCTCCTTAAAGTGCCGCGAGTGTTTTCGGGTCTCCGAGCGTGCTTGAGCCGCGTTAGCTTCCCGTATAACAGAATCTAGTCGTACCTTTTTTTGAACGTCATTTTCGAAGGAAAGCTAACAATGTTAATGGGATAATTATATTAAAGTGGTAAGATTGTGGGAGAAATATTTAGATGTCGAGATCTAGCCATAATTTCCTTTTTATGTTACTTCCGAAATGAAACGAACGATGTTCTTGGGATAGTTGTTTTAAAAAATGATAAGATTGTGGGTAGATAACCTTTTGCCATAATTATGATTGAAATTGTCGACTCGTGCGCGTAAAGCACCCAAAATTTTGTGATATAAATAAATTCGATTGTTATCCCTCTATTAAGCTAAATTTGTGGCATAACGAATTTTTATTTAATTGAACCTCACCCCTTTCTCTCGCCTTGATCTCGAATTTTACACGGGTTAAGCTGTAAGATCAGTGAATCAGTGATATCTAGAATCACGTATTTCAATTCCCAGTAGCAATAACGGGTGATCCATATACAGGCCGTGGAAAACCCGTTATAAAAATGGCGCCCAACCAAAAATTAAATGTAAAAATTCGCGTAAAATAAAAATAATTATTACAACAACAAAAAAAGTAGTACATCATAATTATAGTCTCAAGCACGCGGACACCACACACGGACAAGAGTCACAAGTTTGAACGCATTTCACACATGTATCTCAGACGAAGTGAAATGCGTGAAAATGATAAAATTTTAAGCTTTGCCGAAAAACGTTGAAACAAACCGAAATTCAATAATACACGTTTCGACATTTTTCGACAGAGATTTGGGAAAAACGAATGAGAGAAGAAATCCCAAATTGCACCTTCGGATATTTTCACACAAAACAATGAAAATGGCCTTGGCTAACCTCAAAACTCGCCACGTGGCTGCTGTGAGCGCCCATTAATCCCCTTTTCTTTCTCACTTTCGCTGTACACGCGTCCACACACAACTTGGCCAAAACATCGTAGGCATTTTTGGCTTATTTAGCAATATTATTTGAATTAAATTGCAACATTTTTTTTAATAATTCGCACTTATTTCTCCTTTCGCCTTTTGTATGTGTTTTCTTTCAGGTAGAATAACATTATTCCGAAGCAGGTTTAAACTAAGAGAGACCTGGATACACCGGGTGTCTCTACTAAAAGGAAACATTTTTTTAAATTGAAACAAGGAAATCAAAATTTGGTTAGTCTAATCTAACTTGAAAGGTACTCATGTGAATCTTATGACACAAAGTTTAGATTCTTTTTGTTTTTTCTCCTTTCTCTTGAAATTTAGTCAAAGAAAATAAATTTCGAAAATAAATTATCTAAGAAAATTGAAATTTAACGAAAGCAACTGAGTGTTTCCCGTCTCTCCACAAGCTTCGGAATAATATAAATAAACCGACAAAAACATGCAGTTTCTTTTCCCCCTCTACCGGTCAAAAAATCTACGAAAAAGGCTTTGAAAATTTCCTTTTTTTTAATTTTCGGTTTGCAATAATGACCTTGTCGCGCAATGGCAAGAGGTACGCGCCGCCGGTAATTAAAAAGAAAAATATACATTCAGGACTCCAGAATTTAACCAAAACACAATTCAAGGAAAATTTAACAACATTTTAGAAGTTCAAATGGGATTTTGAAGTTTTCCTTTCGAAAAGAAAAATTTCCAAAAATTTTCTTCTTCTCGGGAATTGCGTCCTTCGAAATTAAGACCTGGTCTCTCACTCGGAAACATAACAACTCAAAATGGCTTTTTTAAAATTAGCGGCAACGGTAAATACATATACCGATTTAAAACACTTAATTGAAAAATTAGATAATTTCGAAATAACAGAAGCACGGAAGGTACGCGTAGAGAAAAATGATCGAGATTGCGTAAGGGTTATAAATTACTTGAAGGCCACATCCGTCACATCGGTCACAACAGACGTAGAAACCGAGAATGAAAATAGGCGACATATATCAGAATTAGGCGCGTTCGGGCCGGCCCCGGATATAGACATTCCGGACCCGGTCACACTGGTGTAGGAACAATATTGACGAATCCCAGTGTGGCAACCTCCGCCAATCGTACAGAACGAACCACCCTAACGACAACAACCTCCACGACGACCTCCGCTAGAGCAATCTCGACTCTGAGAATCAGACCGTCAGCATTCGCGCCTAGACTGGAAGCCCCTAATCTTTCTTTCAATTACGCAAACTTCTTTGGGATTCCGACACCATTCACAATCCCTAATCGATATAACACACCGTCACAATCTCTAAAACCGGACACCGAAAATACATTCCCGGACCCACCGTATAAAAGCTTGCCCAATATCGAACAGGGAGCGCGCACTACGCTGGATTTTCCGACGATTAGAGAAGATACGAACCCTTTTCCAACAGCTCTTGACTCCGCAACACCAAAGAAACGAACCTATAGGCAAAGGGCGACCCACGAGCCTAAATTCGGGTCGAATACCGATACGGATCTGGAGAATAAACTCCGAAATCATAAAAGAGAACAAACTTTTGGTCGGCATTCTAGATACACCCAACAAAGCAGGAACCAAACCCTGCCTAGTTTAAAGCGAAACATAAGGGTTCAGAATAGTTTAGATAGAGAAATAGAGTCGGACTTGGAAAAGAAAAGAACCTCATTTCTAAACAAAGCTAATTACTCTCCCGAAAGAGACAGAACTCACAGCACAACGTCGTCATCAAGATGCAGGCAAAATAACCGAGACCTAGGAAAGATAATTTTTAGTTGGAAAATAGTGTTCGATGGTAGCAATAAACTTAGTCCCGATAGCTTCTTGACCAAAATAGAAGACCGTAGGAAACTGACACAAGTGACGGACGAGGAACTACTTACAGCAATGCCGGTATTATTGGACGGAATAGCGAAAAAATAGTTCAGGAACCACGAACAAGAGTTTTACAACTGGTGTAAATTCAAAAAAGAATTCCGTTCCCACTTCGGCGCTGATGATTTCAAAAGACGCATGGAAGAACAAATTCAAACTAGGACACAAGGCAATGACGAGACGATTGACGAATACTTAATAAATATACAAAGTCTGATCGCAAAACTCGACAATGAAATTCCAATACTCGAGCAACTCGACTGGGTTCACAGAGGGTTACGACCAGAATATCAAAAGGTTATCCGTCGATCGTACTTCCGTTCTTTCCGAGAATTGTCGCATTTGGGGAGAAGTTGAGAGAAAGAATGGAACGTTTACATGAAAGAATATAAACCCCCACCTCCTCCCGAAATCCCATATCTGCAAGAATTCGCTGACCGACCGAAATCAGACACTCCTGTTGAAAACAGTAGTTCTACCAACCCTACTTGGGACCCGAATAAAATAATTTGCCGAAATTGCAACCAAAAGGGTAATTTCCGAAAGGGTTGCGCCACTCCGAGGAAACGGGTTTGCTATAAATGCAAAACGGAGGGCTACACCCTTAAAGACTGTCCTAGGTGTTCGGGAAATGGGGCAACGGAGTAGTGAAAGCGGTCCCCACTACTGCCGAGACATTAGAGGCGGGGGTAGTAGGGAAACAGGTGGAAAACCTCGAGACTCGAACATTTTTAGTAACTTCGTCGCAGACCCGAACTGACAAACCAGAAAATATTAAACTTATGGTAGACTCATGTTTCGGAAACGCGAACGCGATACTGGTGACAATAGACACGGAGAGTTTTACTGGGGTGGGAATGGCGCCGGAACTCGAAATGTTGAACCTTCTAGAATGCCAAAGCACCGTTTCGATAGACGTAGCTGAGAGCGACGAGGGTTTCTCGGACCTAGGGCCAAGGGAAATTATAGTAGAAGCTCAGGTCCATAGGGATCCCGAAATAGAAATCCCCAATATAATTCACGTACGGGTTGCTATAGATTTAGTTCCACTAGATGCGCTAGATTAATAACGGATCCTCTCGCGTAGTATTACGAAAGTCAGCTTGGGACAAGTAATTGAAAGCTTCTGGTAGACAATTAGATTGCGATAGGAAAACTCGCATGATAATGGCAAATGGTTCGGCCGACCTGATTATCGGAAAGGCCAATCTGCCTATAACCATCGAGGGGGTCACGCGAACCTGCGATGTTAGAGTGGCGAATAACCTTGACACGGAATTAATATTGGGTCTAGAAGGTCAAGAAAAATTTCACATGGTTTACATCGCTAAATCGCGTGAAGTATTTATGCCAGATACCGACGGGAAGCAATATCCCCTAAAACAGTGGCTCTTAGAAGCCCTACATGACAGACATATTACGACAGTTGAAAGCCGCAAGGTATATTTCGAAACTAGATTTGAGTGCACAGCGTTTACTGTTCCGGGTAGGGGACTGTTTGAGTACAAAAGGATGCCATTTGGGCTCACTGGGGCCCCTGCAACCTTCCAACGACTCATCGATAGGGTTATAACCCCTGAGATGAGGCCTAATGTCTTCAGCTACTTAGACGACATTATAGTGGTGATAGAAGCTTTCGACGAACACCTATATTGGTTAGGAAAAGTTCTCGATCGGGTGGCTGAAGCAGGGTTGACGATAAATCCGGAGAAGAGCGTATTCTGTTGCTCAGAAGTGAAATATCTCGGATTTGTCGTCAATAAAGACGGACTTAAAGTGGATCCCGACAAAGTCGATCCGATAGTTTCCTACCCGGCCCCCAAAACAGTCAAACAACTACGAAGGTTCTTGGGGATGGCCTCCTGGTATCGGCGGTTCATACCGGAATTCGCGACGATAGCTGAACCACTGACGCGGTTTTTCAGAACAAACGTTAAGTGGCATTGGGGCATTTAACAGGATGAAGCGTTCGAAATCTTGAAATGTGCCTAAGCGAAAGCACCAATATTGGCTTACCCGATGTTCAAGGACGTGGTCAAGAATCCCTTCAACCTCCAAACAGATTCGCGCGCTTCCAGGATCGGCGTAGTCTTTACCCAAAGACAGGGAGACGAGGAACGAGTAATAGCGTTCGCCAGTAGGACATTAACCGCAGCGGAAAGAAATTACACCGTTACCGAGCGGGAATGCCTCGCAGTGGTTTGGGGAATTCGAAAGTTTAGGGAGTATCTCGAAGGATTCCATTTCAAAGTCATAACCGATCACAGCAGTCTCCGGTGGCTGAATAACTTACGAAACCCTACCGGTAGACTTGCACGTTGGGGTTTCGAACTTCAAGGATACGATATAGAGATTATCCATAGGAAGGGTGCTTTACACCACGTCCCGGATGCGCTGTCTAGGTTAACTGACGACGATGATGAGGTCCTAGTAGCAGACATCTCGGAGACAACGGACTCATGGTATGCAAGACGGGCGGAAGCCGTCCAGGAAAGACCGAGAATTTTTCCGGATTGGAAAGTGGAAGACGGTCGGTTATACAAACAATCGCCCGAGTCTTGGAAGTTGGTGATCCCTGAGGAGCATAGACGGAAGGTCATGGAGGAAGCACACTCGGAGCCCCAGGCGGGACACTTGGGTATCGAGAAGACGTATAGTCGAATCGCGTTAAGATATTACTGGCCAGGAATGTATTATGACACCGTGAAATTCGTCCAACACTGTGGCCCTTGCCAAAGGTGTAAAGTTGAGCAGGCTCGTCCAGCCGGCTTGATGGGTCAGCGCGTGGTCGAGCAACCATGGACAGTGGTCGCGGGAGATGTCATGGGTCCATTTCCGACCAGTTAATCAGGCTACAAATACGTGGTAGTGTTCCAAGACCTCTTCACGAAATGGGTCGAATGTATTCCTATCCGAACGGCAAACGGGCCCACGATTCGCAAAGCTTTTATCGACCTAATAGTCTAACGTTGGGGTGCCCCACAAGTGGTTCACACCGACAACGGTACCGAGTTTTCTAATAGATTAATGGAACAGATGTGTAGAAGTATCGAAATAATACGCACTACAAATCCAGTATATCATGCCCAGGCAAACCCTACCGAACGGGTCAACCGCGTCCTCAAGACGATGGTCGTCGCGTTTTTACAAGACAACCACAAAGAATGGGACATGCATTTACACGAGCTCCGCTTTGCTTTCAATATCGCTGTCCATGGGTCATTGAAAGTTTTACCAGCATTTCTTAATTTCGGAAGGAACCCGTTGCCGTATCGACTCTTACTTCGACAAATAGAAGTAGGGACACAACGGCGTGAACCAAATTCTGCGGAATGGCTAGAGCGAGTGAAAAGGCTAAATAACCTAAGGGATTTGGTCTGTCGACACCTCGATCCCGCTTATACGACTCAGGCGAAGTATTACAACAAGAACAAGCGCGCTAGGTCATTCCGAGTGGGAGATCTTGTCTTGAAATCGAACAGGAGGTTGTCTAAGAAGACTGACGATGTGGCCGCGAAGTTGTGCCCGAAGTTTATAGGTAATTTAAGATTAAACGCCGTTTGTCCCCAGTCCTTTTTAGTTTGGTTTCTATTGAGGGGAGAAATGCTGGCAAGGAACATGTTAGACATCTGAAACCTTTTGTTGACGAGGAGCCGGGACTCTATTCGGAAAATGGGATAAAGTTAAACTCGAAGTAATCGCTAATGAGCGGGGATAACTAATATCAGTCGGCAAACGGATCCACGAGCAGATTGAACATAGTATTCAATTTTGTACCCTACAGCTTCCGGTACCGAAGCAGACCGTGCTCGTCACGGCCGACGGCACTCCGTACCATGGACCCTACACTGCCGACTGGAAGTACGTCGACAGGAGGGGTTGGCTGAGGGCGGGATCTCCCAGACCGGCCTCGGTCAACTTCCCTGTGGACTCTGTCTGTTGGAAGTGCCAGAAGAGGGGCCATCTACGTGCCCAATGTCCGGATCCGGCTCCGATCGTATTATGTTATCGCTGCGGAGAGAGAGGCGTCACGGTGTTGACCTGCAACAAGTGCGCAGAACTGGACCAATCAGATCGAGTCCTAAAAGGAGAGAGAAGACAAGCCGCGGGGCAACACCTGATAGTGAAGCCATACCTGATTAAGTCCCACGAAAAAGTCGCATTTGAGCAGGGTCGCAAGAACGCCCGCCCGGGGGGTGGTTCCACCGGCGGCTAGTCAACAATGCTCGACTGCGCTTGCCGACTGTCGTTGGTCGGATCACATCTCCACGTCTTTCTTTTTTTTTCATTACGAAGACAGTTCTTTTTTTTGCTTTTTTTTCTGTTAACGGATGCTTATGAGACAACCGAGCGACCAGCCGAGCTCGACTATGCCGGCTGACCATCTCGTAATTGTTCCAAAATACCTAAGTGGTAGTTTCATCGTTCGATTATTTTGTTTGTTCAACTACGTAAGAATCATTTTCGATTTAATTTTAATTTCTCATCAGGCCTCAGGAAATAATGAGTCGAAGAATAAAATGATTCAGCTAAGATTTTATGTACAGGTGCTTTAGAGTCTAGAGAGATTGTTAATTTTATAGCTGATTCTGGAGCGTCAGATCACATAGTTAACATTAAGTGATTTTAATAAATGCGAGAATGAAGTTATAAAGAGTAAAAATAAAAATGAATTCGCAGATCTTGTAATAGCTGGCAAAGGTAATCTTTGGTTGCAAGCAGATGCAAGTGGAGATGTTCTCAAGTTGACTGATGTAATAGCAGCAGATGATATCTCAGAAAATCTGTTTAGGAGGTACTTACGAAAAACTAAATTGGGTTGTAAGTTTTGAAGTTATTAAAAATAATGACAATTCAGAGTTTAAGATTTATTATTGCAATGCAAGAATAGTTTCGTATCATGAGTTTCCTGAACAATCACATACAAGCATTCAAAATGAAGAGTTGCCAGTTTCGGAGGTAGAAACTAGAGAGGTAGAGAATGCTGGTCACTTGTATGTGATTGGGAGGGAGAATGAGAAGCTTTTAGATAAGAGTCATTATTACAGATTGCGACGAAAGCTTTATTCCTAGAGATACAATAAAATAGATGATTTTGAGTCTTTACGGAATATAGAGGAAATGTTCATCACAAATCCACTTGGGAAGAAGCCAAGTTATTATCAAAAGTATAGCGAGGCGATGCTGTAGCATCTTAGATTAGGTCATGCGTCATTGAGTTATTTAAAAAAGTTCCAAAGAGTTATTAAGAGTTTAGAGAATGTTGAATTTGACGATTCAATTTTAGAGTGTGAAGCCTGCATAATGGCAAAAATGGAAAAATTGCCATTCAAAGAAACAACAAAAAGAGCAGAAAGACCTTTACAAGTTATTCATGTGGATACAATGCGACCGTTAAACCCCACTTCATATCCAGGACTCAAATGATTCATTGTAGTTTTTGTAGATAACTACTCAAGATTTGCAAAGGCTTACTCTGTGAGGTCTAAGGATGAAGCTGGCGATCCATTTGAAAAATACGTAGTATCTGCTCGTAACTTTTTCGGTAAAGATTAAAAGATCTGTTACATTAAACCGGATCAAGGCACTGAATTTACTGGTGGAAAATTTCTTGAGATATTAAGAAAAGAGAAAATAGAAACTGAGTTGTCGCCGCCTTATACGCCAGAGCACAACGGCGTAGCTGAACGATTTAGTAAAACAATTCAAGAAAAAGTAAGAGCCTACATGTTTGATTCAGGTTTACCTAAAAGTATGTGAAATTGCAACTAAAGAGAATTTGGCTGATATAATGACAAAACCTTTGCCATTAGAAGCACATAAATATTTCAGAGATAAGGTGTTAAATTAAACTTGATTTAGAGATTAGAGACTTTAGAGATATATATTTCATAAAAATATTTTTATATATTAATTTTACATTTTTTTGTGTGTTCACAGATAAACGCAAGAATTGAGGGTAAAGAGTAAACGAAAAATCCAGATGTCCAAAAGAGAAATCAAGATGATCTTCAAAGATGAATAGATGCAATGTAGCGTTTCTATATACGCAAATGTAAAACTTATCAGATGCCTAGATAAATAAAACAGATGGCTTTGTGAAAGAATAGACATCTGTTGGGATTATCAATTGCTTTACAAAACTGACAATAAGATTTATCAAGAGTCGTCGAAATGTTATGCTTGTATGGATTTAAGTGGATGGATTCAGTCGGAATTTTCTTCAAAAGAAAAGTTCTGCTAAAAAGATAAGAAAGATATCTTCTTATAAGATAATGAATCTAAAGTATATAATTTGCGAAAAATCTTTTCGCCTTTCGATCACTGTGGAGGTGTAATTAATCCGTCGCTAAACACATTCAACTGGGCTGTAAAAGAGCTATATATATTAGTGTGCGGATGATAGCGATACATTTATGTAGCTCTATCCCATTTATCTGAAGTTGGGTAAAAAGCTCAGGGTTTTTGTAATAAATGCTTGCGCCTATTTTCAATTATTGAACCTTGCAAAAGCCATTACAAATTATACTAAAAAAATTTTTAGATATTACTCGGCGGTTCGAAGAAAAATAAAAATTAAAGCGTGGAAAGGATACTTGGTCGTTTAAGAGTTATACTACGTGGTGTTGACTTTTTACAAATTTTCATTTATTATTACATTTACAAAGTTAGAAATTAGGCTGGGTTTACTTTGCGTCAGGCAGTGTCTTACAGTTGAAGTCGGAAAATTTATTGGGGACGAAACATGTGGCTTTTTACAGTAAATTAGGCGACACATTTTTCTAAGTTAGAGTATTTCAATGTTGAAGGCTATTTAAAAAAGGCTAATTCTTTCAAATTTTGTTTCAAAATTCTGTTAACAACTTTTTTCAAGACACCTTAAAGTTAAATACTCGCCTAATTTTCTCTGAAAACCAACATAAATCGTTCCTATGCATTCTACGGCTTGAAACCAGTTCCTAGATAAGTTTCTGACAAAAAACGATGGACTTCGATTTGAATTCAGAACACTAGCGTCCCATTTTTCTTTATCCACCCACAAGTTCTCTCCAATGTGCACAGTGTTCTTTTTCTTATTGATTGTGCCGATCTTGGTACACGTCGCTTTCAATCCCAGATTCTCCTGGTCAACTGTAAAATAGAGATACAACAGAAATTACAATGTTACATTCTTATGTAATAAAAGTAGAATCTTAGCATTTTTCAGTTTTGAGCTTACCGTCGTCATCAAAAAGCATATACTGCAATCTCATGTTGCTTTTCCTTACTTTCTCTATTTCCTGCCTCAACGCTTTATTTTCGTTCTTTAAGCTTTCATGGATTCTCCAGAGAATTCCTCCTTCTCTTTTTCTAAGGAGGTTACATTGTAACATTTGGTGGTTTTCTTTATATTGGAATTTTTTGAGAAATAAAAAATTAGAAAAAGTAGGCGCCGCACGCCTACAACAAAAGGGTTTCATAGTTAATTAAGAATTTCAAATCTTCTCCTCGTATACTTTACCATTCCAAGCTATTTTAACCGAAGGTCGGCGTGACGATCAGGCAAAAATCAGGGAGTAGCAAATGTTCAGTTGAATCCCAACTTTCTCGAGGAGGATGGGCTTGATACATCTAGATCATTAAATTTCAATATGAGCACGACGCGACAGCTACATAATGATCTGGAAATAGAAAATGTTCATTTAGAACGAACATTCCTCGAGGTTCATCTCTAATCCACTCTAAATTTTACAGAATGTTTATATAATTTATCTTCATGGCACTTAACGCCACTAGGCGTATGTTGAGCCACGGGCCAGCACAAAATGAGATTGGACGGATTAGACTGCTAGCTCCAGATTGAAAAGTATATCATGGGGGTACAAAATTGTAGAAAATGACAGTTTTAATCATTTTATGGAATATTACAGATGCCTGTAGTTGTTGAGACCGACACACAGTGGGCCGAGAGATCCGAAATCTTGACCAAAATTAAAAACATCGAACAATCGGGCTAAAAGTTCTTATTTGGGGGCTTTCAGGGGCACTGATTATGAATTTTTGTTCAAAAGTTCAAAATGGCGGATTAAAAATAGCGCAAAAAGATTTAAATAGTTGACGGATTGGGGTAAAAGTGCTTACTCGGGGGTTCAAGGTATCTACGATTACGAGTTTTGGGTTAAAAATGCAAAATTTAGAATGATGGATTCAAAATGGGGCACAGTGGGCTGAGAGTGCCGGAAGATTATCAAAAATGGAAAGCATGGAGCAATCAAGCCAAAAGTGCTTACACAAGGATTTTCAGGGTCGCTAGTTATGAATTTTTGGTCAGAAATGCAAAATTCGGAATAGCGAATTTAAAATCACGGTGAAACTTTGAAAAATTTTATTTGTACGATTTAATTTATATTAATTTATAACTTCGCATCTCATAAGATTCGAACCCTCAAAAACTGCTGATTCACCAGTATGTAAACATAAACCAGGAGTGCGTAAACACGCGCAGCCATCTAGGCCAAACAGAAGAGGTATTATAAAACTTCTAGCCACTCATCCGACGAGCTCGAAGCACACATTCGAGCGCACACACGCATCGCGCGTTTGGGCGAGCGTGTGTGCGGGCCACGTACAGGCGAACCCACTTTCCAGTTCCCAGATTTGTCGGGCAAGCTCGTGAGTGCTCTGAGAAACTTTTCCCAATCACTCGTAATATTTTTGTAATTATTCACGTAAAAAAAAGTGATTAACCGTATTAGAATTTTCACATCGAGTTCGTTAATTCTTTCTCAAAGTTCGCAGATTATTTACGAAAGTACATCAATATCCGATGATTTTTTCTCATATCCGAGACCTAGCTAATAGTTCGTGACTTTTATACGGATACATTTTTTCCGTGAAGGTTTAAAAATCTTCACATATCATTTTTCTAATTTATGGCCGCGCTGAAAAACCCAGTTCTCGTCAGATCACTGAAGTTAAGCAGCGTTGGACGCGGTTAGTACTTGGATGGGTGACCATTCAAGAACACTGACATGAGTGCTGTTGGCACATCGTGGGTGTGGTGAGCCCACACTTGTAGTTATTTATAACTACAAGAAAAACCTAGAAACACTACCCGAATCGGGTAGTGTCACGCCTACCCTGAAAGGGAAATGGTTAGTGGTATATATTAAATAATGTTCGTCAAATCCCTACCCCTTTCCAACGTCTTAAGTGACAGCCGATGTACGTGAAACTCTCCTTTTTTTGTCTACATAATAGCTTATGTCGGCATAAAAAAATATCTAAATATATTTTTAATTTATTAAAAACCCACTCAATTTTTAATATTTACAGTGTTTCTGGCCGTACGGATATTTAAAAGTACCTAAACGGCGAGTTAAATATCATCATTCCGATATCGTGACAGACCCATATTTGAGACATCGTAGTAACAAAAGTAACAATAATTTTAAACTTTTGCCTGGTCAAAAAGATTCATTGTTCAATTAAGGATTCTAATAGTTTGTTGCCGAAAACAGAATTTTTTCTATTTAAAACAGAGGTGAGACCCCTATTCTTGGCCCACATTTAACGTTATAAAACTTGTTCTTTTTGTAACCTTCAGCGGTGGAATAATTTAACACTTTTGCCATGTCCACCGTCCCTGTTAGTTCGCGAGGTAAACATTTTTTACTAAACTTTGAACAACTGAAAGGCATTTTCACCAGATCTGATTGTCACGACACGCCGAACGACCATGCGAACAACGACGCTGAATAGTACCTTCAAAGCCAGCAATGTGATTGGCTGTCTAATATCATGTGCTACTTTGAAATAAATAAATAAATATATATACCAATTAATTATTTATAAGACAAGGTAATTGCAGAATAAATATATTATTAATTGCCAGATATTAATTTAATAATTTACTTTATGACCAAGCAACTATGTTATGTGTGCATAAATGCTGGGTATACCGAAAGTCAGTTAAAGGCCAGCATGGTCATAGGCATAATGAAGTATGCCATTTATTTGTTGATATTACTTCATTGATATTATTAATTTTATTGATATTATTTTCTTGAATTTCACAATTATTCTTTATTATGAAGAATTCATTTGCTTATGAAATAATGTGGATGTTTCTGGCCTATAGGTCAAGATCGCTAGTGCGGGAATTTTCAAATCAGCAAATGTCTAAATTATTTGCTTTAATAGTTTTTAATTGATAATGTAATTTTAGACAAAAAACAATTTTAAAAAAGTAATTTAAGATCGATTCAAAAGTGCCCGTGACCATTCAGGACTTCTGAGAAAGAACTCGGCCGGTATCATCACTTTCTCTTATATGAAAAGTGAAGTGGTGAAGTTCTTGTTCAAATTTTATACATATTGAATTGCATTGAAATGCAAAATATAGTGAAAGCGAAAGTAAGTAATGTCATATTCAAAACTTAACCTCCAAAGCCCGGAATAAATTTTGTTCGCGCAGTACATGGGGTATTTTTTAATATCCTAGGATAATTATAATTATCCTAGGATTCTAGGAAATTCCATAGAATTTTTTGTGTTTTGTCTTCATGCTGAGGAAATGAATATTACGTATCTAAACCCTACCTATATGTAACTACATTTTGGATGAGTCCCTTGCCTTTCTAAACTCACCTCCATATTTTACAATTGCATGATGCTTCTATCGCTTCAATTAATATATTTCATATAGAAAAAGTGATTTCTCTCGAAAAGAACCAAAGATACCAAAAAAATTAAGATAAAAGTTTGCACAACTAGAAAATTTCTCCAAAAAATTGCTCTTGCTGTTTGGCGATATCTAGTTTCGTTTAGCGGAAAAATTTAAAAAGTGTATTTTCAGGAAAAAAAATTCTACCCTTTTCGAAAATGGATTAGTCTGCATAAAACTATTAGAGAGCCTTCGTAATTCGAGTAGAAACCTTTGAAAAATATTTCAAAAAATGACAAAGGTGCGGTTTTCCAGAAAAACTTCTTTGAATGTTTTTCAAAAACGAACAAAAAAATTAAGAAGACAAAATTTTATAATTTTCTGACTCTCTGAATGAGAATGTAATTATCGATTTTATTATTGAATTGAACAGCTTTTCAAACATAAAACATAATATACAAATAAATGTATGTCATTGTCTTATGTAGTTAGTATTATTGTGTGGCCCCCGGCCTGCACACATTTTGGATTTCCCCCACCAAACCTGAAATACCCAATTGGCTTTTTATCACCTAAAGTTTTTTTATATCTTAAATTTGTTTTTATTAATGCTTTTGCACATTTAAATTGAAACGTATGAATGATGTAATAAATTATCACAATTCTTACACGTGTTTCATGTTAGTATTTCAAATTAGTAGTTGAACGAGAATTTTATTATAAAATCATACTTTTGAGGAAGGATTAACATTTGTAAAAAATGTAGGTTATGCTGGTTTTGTGCACCAGAAATGATAATTTTTAAACAAAAATCATCATCAATTTGATTTTAAAGGTTCATAATTTCTTAACAATTTTAGGTTTCAGGTTATATTCAAATTTTTCATCGGAATAGATTATTTGAAGAAAAAGCATTAGATTTTTAAAAATATTCCAAACTTTTAATCAGATTTACGTTATGTTAACAATTTTTACCGGAATTCGGTTATTTGAAATAAAAAAATAGTGAAAATAGTAGAAATGTTTTGTACATATTCGATAATATTTGTGAAATTATTGAAATCTTTGGGAAATCATCGAAATCTTTGTGCAATCTGGAAAATTTATCTGAAAACTTTGCGAAATATTTGAAATTTTTGTTCAATCTTTGAGATATATCTGAAATCTTTATGAAATAATAGAAGTCTTTGTGAAATCTTTCAAATCTATCCGCAATCTTTGTGAAATCTTTATGAAATCTTCGGGAAATCATTGTAATTTTGTCAAATCTTCGGAAACTCTTTAGAATTCTTAGAAAAATATTTAACATATTAGGTAATATTTGTGAAATTATTTAAATCTTTGTGAAATTTTTCGGAAATCATTGAAATCCTAAATCTTTCTGAAATTTTTGGGAAATAATTGAAATCTTGGTGCTCTCTTTAAAATCTATCTAAAATTTTTGTGAAATAATTGAAGTCTTTGTAAAATCTTTTAGGTCTATCTGAAACCTTTGCGAAATATTTCAAATCTTTATGAAATTACTGAAATCTTTGGGAAATCATTGAAATCTTCATGTAATCTTTGAAATCTATCTGAAATCTTTGCGAAATATTTGAAATCTTTGTGAAATCTCTGTAAAATATTTTTGAAATCTTTGTGAATTCTTAAAAACATGTTGCGAAATATTTGAAATATTTTTGAAATATTCGGTAATATTTGTGAAATTATTAAAATCTTTGTAAAATTGTTGAGAAATGATTAAAGTCTTTGTGCAGTTTTTTAAATCTATCCGTAATCTTTGTCAAATCATTAGGAAATCATTGAAATGTTTGTTCAGTCTTTACAATCTATCTGAAATCTTTGTGAAGTAATAGAAGTCTTTGTGAAATCTTTTAAATATGACCATTCAATATTAGAAGTCTATGCCCCTGCACCTCTCTAAAAAAAGACTCCGCCGCTTCTGATTCTAGTATCTATGGAGTAAAATGAAGCAAATGAATTTCGAGGTTGGGTCCTGGTTCCAACGCTCTTAACTAAATCGCACTTTAATATAATTTAAATTACTGAATTCATTAACTAAATGCATATGGCAATCAATTAGATTACTAAAAATAATGGTAATTTTTTTCAGATACTGATGATAAAGAAAAAGAAAAATCAAGTATCGACAATTCTGAATCCGATGATGCATTGCCTCATCTGAATGCTAAAAGTCTAGAGAATAGACCGACAGATAATACTTTAGAAGATCTTCCAATTCATTTTGGTTTGCAGTCGGAAGGAAAATTGGTACATGAGGAATCGAAAGTTGTTTAGAGAAGATTTAGAAGAGTTCGAGAAGGTAGAGGAACCGTGTGCATGCGGCGATAATGAAGATGAGGATATGAATTTTGCTGATAGCACTGAATCACATTACTTTAGAAAATGCTTTCAGAAATTGAGCAACCGTATGATGTTTCCAAATTCGAATCTCACTACATCGGATGTAGCTTTAATGATTATTGGATTGTGTATACGGTATAATTTGTACGTTGTTAGAAAGGCCATATTTGCACTCGTGAAAGCTTTGGCCGGCCCTCAGTTCGTGCATTTACAAAATGTGAAATCACGTGCAAGTGTGGAAAAATGCATGTCTTAACGACGCAATCTTGGAATTACATTATTCTTATTGACGTCGAATATCAGATTAAAATGTTATTACAAAACGAGAAAATTAATCTTGCATTGTTGAAAAATATGGATATCATTGCGCAAAATATGAAGCGCGATAGTGGCATTATATCCGATCTGTACGATGGTATTTTGTACCAAAAATTAATGCAGAAATATTCAAGGCTATTTTATCTTTTAACATTCAATTTCAGTACTGACGGTGCGCCAATTTTCCACAGCTCAAAGAGAAGTATGTGTCCAATTCAAATAATTATGAATGAATTGCCTCCAGAACTACGCTTCAAGTATCCTCTTTTAGGTGGTACGAGTATTATGGAAAAGGAACCATCACCGGAAATGGAGAAATAATAACAGTGAAATTGTTCCCGTTACTATGCCACGTCGACACAGTTGCTCGTCCAGTCATACAAAATCGTGTAGAATATAGCGGGTTTTTCGGCTGCAGCTGGTGCTATGAAGAGGGAAAGCATGATACTGCTGTGCATTATCCTATTGGAGAAAAGGAAGCTGAGTTGAGGACTGATGAGAGTCACAGAAAACTTGTAGAGGATATGGAAAAAATAAAAAAGATGGAGAAAGGCAAAATTCAAAAAGAAAAGCAAGAACATGGGCCTGAAAAAGAAAAGGAAAAGAAACTTAAAAAGAGCCCAAGCTGGAATAAAAAGAAATTTCAACGTAAGAAGAACGCAAGCATTGATGATTTGCATTTTCTCTGCGTTGATGATGCTAATTAATTTTAACATGGTTTGGGGATTTCCCATCGACTATTTACATGGAGTTTTGTTGGGTGTTATTAAGCAACTGTGGACGAAATGGTGTTCCTCACAAATTATATCTGCAAGCGATATTAGGCAAATAAACGAATTAATTCTAAAAGAACACCACCTACAGAACTTCATAGGCAACCAAGACCATTTTCTGCCAAATATAAGTGGAAGGCTTCGGAGTGACAATATTGGCTTCTCTTCTACTACACAGATAGAAGATATTACACAGATAGAACTTCGTCAATGTGAAGAAGACTTGCTTACGTTTGTTATTCGTTGTCAGGAACTGTATGGCGAACAATTTATGACCTTTAACGTTTATTCTTTAATTAATTTGGTAAATTGCATCAGAGTGTCTGGTCCACTGTGAGCTTCTTCAACTGTCCCATTCGAAAATGCGATCTTTCAAATCAAACAGCAGATTGCAGGTCCACGAGGACTATATGATCAACTATCTAAACGAATGCTTAAAAAAAAACAGTTTTAAGTTTACTTATAAACAAACTTTTCATCAATCCGAAGCCTGTTTGAAATTTTGCAATAGCCTTTTTTCTAGAACGTGCAGTCCTGAAATACAATCGACCGAAAAAGCCGTACTTCTTGGTAGACTAGAAACACTCACAAACGAGGACATACACTACAATCGCTGTGTACACAAAGTCACCATTTATCACAGCCTATCATACTTGTATCCCACAAAAACAAATAACGTCATTGCACTTATTGCGTCCAAAAAAATTGTTGAAATACAGGATTTCATTTGTAGAGGCAATCAAGCTTTTGCTCAAGTAGAAATACTAGAAACCGAAACTGCAGATAACTCCCTCAATGTACAGAAGATCTTTCGCGTAATTCGTAAAGAAAATAAACAAATGATACCAATCAAACAATTTCAATAAAAAATGATTCATATGCACTTGGACAATTATGAATATGTCACTAGGCTTCCTAATAAATTTGACATACAATAGTTCTGTACATACAGTATATCAATACAATTATTCATAACATACATGTCTTAATTAAAATTTATTTCATGGTCAACCAATTATTATTTACCAACATTATAAGCAATATTCTTTATTTTTCTTAAATCGACTGTTCAAATGCAAAGTGGCAAACGTGTTCGAATTGAAACGGAATCATTCAGAATGAACTTTTTCGTCATTCTGCGAATTCAGACGGAATGAAGCGGAATCATTTTCACTGGTGGCGGAATGGTTCGCAATCCAGGCGCCTCATAAGACGGATGCAGATGGAATGGGTATTTCATTTTCTTAAGTGCGACATCATTCGAAAAGAGTTGGGAATGGCACAGAATCAGTTGGAATGAGCTCGCGCTATACGGCGGATTCAGACAGAATGGGCATTCTATTCTAATAAGCGCGGAATTATTCGGAATGATTTCGGAATGGCACAGAATGAGTCAGAATAAGCACGTGTTATTTGACGGATTCAGATGGAATGGACATTGTATTCTGATAAGTGCAGAATCATTTGGAGTGAATTCGGAATATCACGGAATAAAGCGGAATGAACCCGCGTCATTCAGCGGATTCACAGGGAATGAGAATTCTATTCCGATCAATGCGGAATTATTCGGACCGCGTGCTGAATGGCATGCAATCATTCGGAATGAACTCGCGTCGTTTGACGGATTCAAACGTAATGAGAATTTCATTCCGATCGATGCAGAATCATTCGGACTGAGCGCTGAATGGCACGGAATCATTCGGAATGAACTCGCGACGTTTAACGGATTCAACCGTAATAGGAATTTCATTCCGATCGATACGAAGTCATTCGGACTGAGTGCTGAATGGCAAAAATCATTCGGAATGGAATTTTCATTCTGATATGTGCCGAATCATTCGGACTAAAGGAGAAATAGCACGGAATCATTCGGAATGAGCGCGCGTCATGCGATGGATTCATACGGAATTACAATTTTCGCTACGGAATCATTCGGACTGTGAGTGGAACGAACGGAGTCATTCGGAATGAGCTACCGTATAGCCCCGGATTCAGACGGACTGAAAATTTTATTCACAATGGTATGGAATAATTCTGATTGAAGCACGAAATCATTCAATGCCATTCGGAATGATAGAGCAGGTAGAGCCAAGGGATGATTTACGAAATCATTCGATCATACAATCGATTGCATGCGCCATCAGCTAATAAGTGGGGATAGTGTGTTATATACTGCATCTTATATACTGATTCCGGTATCGGCACCAACTTCTTACTCGAGGCTCCACGAGGAAGGATCGTCTCTCCTCGATCCACCATGTCATTGATGACAGATTAATGAATTGGCGTCGTTTTGAAGGAATCCAACTAGTCAGGATTCTCCTTCATTGTTTTAGCTTCACTTCGAGGATACTATCCTAATTCTGTATGAATTGTAATAGTAGAAGTGAGTTTGTGGGAATTAATCTGTTTTAAAGAAATTAGTTTATGCATGATTGTAACGACTTTGCACTCCATGTGCATGTTTGCATTTAGTGTGGGAAATTAAAGAAATGAGAAAGTAGCGTGTGCAACATTTATTGTAACGACCTTGCACTTTACTTCACGAAAAAGAACTCGTTGTAAATGCTAGCACTAACTATTGAAATTTTAATGGGAAATTTTACTTTGATTTTCCAAAAAGAATAGAGTCAGAAAAGAATTCGTAACGACTTTGGAAT
The DNA here is from genome assembly GCA_932195095.1 of Andricus curvator. Lineage (NCBI taxonomy): Eukaryota > Metazoa > Arthropoda > Insecta > Hymenoptera > Cynipidae > Andricus > Andricus curvator. Next base: position 179,203 of record CAKNYM010047646.1, read on the forward strand.
TTATCTCACGATAAAGACCTCGTTATGCGAAGGAAGTTTTGCTTTTTCATTTTCTATTGGAGGAGAATCCAATTTATTTGTTTCTATATGAGAGCAATTTTCTACATAAATTCAAGTCATCGCTAAAGTACGCAATCATCTCTCTCTTAAGTGAATCCACAATCCGTCGCTTTTCTTCTCAAATAATGATTTAAAATTCAGTAGAAATTTTTATTGTATCAGTATTGGAATCAACTTATATCGATCGTTGCAATTTAGTGGACAGGGGAAAGTAAACGCAAATTGAACGAATCTCTCAATGAAAATAAATATAATTGAGATCAGTTTAAAATGCAACACTACCATTACTAAAAAGCGAAAAAAATTTTGGTAAATTTAAAATCTTTTACTAAAATCAGCCAACTGCAGTCATAATTAAATGGAGAATATTGCTATACACAAAATCGATCCCCGGTTAGATATAATGATAATGTTACAGGACTATTGGTGGGAGCTCAGAGCTACTTGCTTTTACGTTGAAGTTAAATACATGAACATGATGAACATGAAAATGATTTCAAAAAATTGGTAAAATTTGCAAAATTAAGAGAAAATTTTGCTTTTCAAATCTAGATTAAGGATCCGAATAAATATTGCGTGATTGCTGAATAATCATAAACAATTTTAGTCGTAGAATGGAAGTTTATGCGAAGATAAAAATTCGAGATTCGTCGCTTTGTGTTCATTTCTTATCAGAGACAAGGCCAGATCTCCAATGTACTCCTTTGCACGCAATTCGTTTTCGAATTTTGAGAATCTAACCATAGTTTTTTAATTATGCTAATATCAATAAGAGTTATTCGCTTTCTAGTAATAACCAATTAAAAATTTTTTTACAATGTACGGTAACCGCTGGTCAGGGAAAAACCTGGAAATCATGAAAAAGTCAATCTGAAATCGTAAACTTCGAATATTCACTATAAGCCGACCTTACAATTTTTTTTAAAAATCCCTGTTGAAAATTTGACTTTTCACCTGACCGTGGAATTTAAAATGTTCCTAAAAATTCCCAGCTGTTCCCAGGCTAACAGTAATATGGCTTTCTCTAAGGAAATTTATTATCTGAAAACTAAAAACCTCTGGTCTAAATGAAAAACATAAATTCCGAAAAAGCTGTAGACATTTACAGGCCAAAATCGAAAAATTCAAATTTTCATGTAAAGCCGAACTTTAAAGATTATTGATTAGAAAAAATAAAACACTGATCAGAGAAAAATCAGGGGAAATCAAGAAATTCAGAAAATTAAGATATCCGGCCACCCTCAAATTATCTAATTTTATTAGAGCAAACATTTTTTAAGCATAAAAATTAAGGGTTAGAGTTTTTAATATAAAATGGAGCGCTCTGCTTTGGGATGTGACCTTGTACGTATCTTATTATTTCGTATTTTTAGCTCCGCAAACATTTCCATCCCGCGACTGAAAATTTGTTCTGATTACTCAAGAATGACGTAATATTCATTCTTGTCCTTGGTCCAGATTTAAAGATTAGTATTTGTCTCTTTATTTTATGAATTTTACGAATTAAGACAAAGAAATGATTCTTTGAATAAAATACATTTTCAGTTGAATGTAAAAAAATACTTTTTCAATTGGAAAAAAGATTCTCGTTAAAACAAAATGAGCAAAAATTTCTTTGAATCGGATAAACTGTTCTTTTACCGCATAGCAATTGTAAAATTCTTTTGATTCAAAGAATTTTTTTCTGGATGTATGAAGAAACAGCGAAAGATGTCTGTACTAGAATATAAGAGTTCATATCAAATTATTTGGGGACAACTGAATAAAGACAAAAAATAAATTTATTTCTTGACTATATGATAGAAAAATATAGCCAAAACTATAGAATAGGGTGGTCCTTATTTTTCACTTTTCGAATTTCTTTGCTCTCACCCTCCAGTTAATACTTAGGGATCGCGTAAAGACCATTAAGTTTCCCATTGATTTAACATGGGAAAAAGTTAGCTTTTTGTAAATCTAATATTTAAACGCGATATGTTACAAATAATTCCGTATTTCAATATATTGTTCAGAATTCATCAAAGAATAAGAATCAATCATAAAGGTTCTATTTATAAATAATCTTGAATCGGTAATTTAAGAATACCTCGTCATCTTCTAGCTAATTCTCTATTGTTTAAACAATTTTGATTTGTTTGAACATTTGTTTTTAGGTAAATCGCGAATGATCGCGAATAATGTTTATTTATGAAAAAAAACTTTCAAAACGCGTTAGTAAACTACAATATCACATAAAATTCTAAATTTTAACTTATGGGGTTTTCTTTGGCGACCGGTAAGAGTGGCTCGAAGTCACTTATTCGAAATATTTACTCTTATAATTGATTCTCATTCCTTTACGAATTCTGAACAATATATTGAAATGCAGAATTATTTGTATCATTTCATCGCGTTTAAATATAAAATTTGCAAAAAGCTTATATTTCCCAAAGTTAAATCAATGGGGAACTTAATGGTCTTTACGCGACCACTAAATATTAAGTGATTTCGCTCAAATTTGGAGGAAATTGTTTTTCGGGCATTCGAAAAAAATGGAGGGTGAGGTAAATTTATTTTTCGTTTTTATGCCGTTGTCATCCTCAAATAATTTCATATGAACTCTGATATTCTATTTGCAGAAATTTCTCGCCTTTTTGGAAAATTAAAGAGGAAGTTTGTTGTTACAACCAGAATTTTTTCTTCAATAAAGAAGTATTTTTTTCTATTGAAACAAAAATTTATTTTTATTAAAGTATAACTTCTTTGTCTAATTTTTGCAAAATTCGTAAAGCAGAGACCAAATCCTACTCTCTAAATCTCGACCAAGGACATGAATAAATATTACGTGATTGCTGAAAATGCTGAGTAATCAGAATGAATTTTTATGCGTCGAATGGAAATTTTTGCGAAGCAAGAAATACGAGATTATAAGATACATACAACGTCAGATCTGAAAACATTTTTGCTCTAATAAAATTAGATAATTTAAGGGTGCCCGGAAATCCTGATTTTCAGAATTCCCTGACTTCACCTTGATTTTTTCCCTGATTAGTGTTTTATTTTTCCTGACCAATACCATTTAAAGTTGGGTCTTAGGTAAAAACTCTAATTTTCCGGTTTTGGCCTATCAAGGTCTACACCATCTTCGGAATTTATTTCTTGAATTCGAGAAGAGTTTCCACGGATATGTTTTCCTTCATAGAACAAAAAACATTTCCGGTGTAGGCGAAACAGATAATTTTTTAGAAACTTCTAAAATTCGGCTTCAAGTGAGAATTTGAATTTTACGATTGTAGCCTATGACTTTTCCATGATTCCAGGTTTTCCCTGACTTGCGGTCACCATGTAATATCGAAGTTCGAGAAGGAGTATATTTGAGATCTGACCTTGTAAATGATAAGAAATGAGCACAATCGACGAATCTCTAATTTTTATCTTTGCAGAAATTTCCATTCCACGACTGCGAAAGAATCTACAAATTATGATTATGACGCAAAATTTCATAAACTTTCAAATGGTTGTTTCTTGAAAGTCCTAAATGTACCGAAACTTTCCACCGGCAGTGTATGCAAAATTTGTATACTTAAATTCCCTTCTATCGCGTTTTTGAACAGAAAATTTATCCTTACTGCGGGATCATTTATTTTTACCTCAAGAATAATATCTTTTCACAATAGATTGTCTCAGGTTTTAAGATATAAATCGGCGTCAGCAGTTTTCGCTTTCCTGGTCAGCATTGATTCAAAAACAACCCACAGAATGTATAATACATGCCTACAAGGTTTTTACAGCCGAAATATAATCAAGATATGCACATAACCACGTAATTTTGCTTATATATTGGAATAAATTGATATTTCTACTCAGTTTTTTCAATATTAATAAATTAAACCAGTTCGAACTTTAGTTTCCGTTTTTAATGAAGTCGCAATTTCAAACCCAAGTATGCAATTGATTGATTGGTATCATAGATCGCGTTGTAAAACTTTTTGTAAACTTAGTAAAAATAAAATATATACTGTATTCAGCGATACATCGAAGTTTGAACAATGAAAATTATTCTTCTCTAAATATTTAGTTCTTTTTATCTGACGAATAATCTTATTCTCGGTGCAACAAAAATACCTCACATAATATTTCTTTGTAATCTCTTCCGATTATTTTTTGCGTGATACTATTTTTTTTAGAACTGAATTAAAAAATATTATTTTTCAACAAGGATTGCTGAATATGTTACTTTGTGTTACATTTTTTGAGATAATTCAACATTTTTATTAATATATTTGTATAGAAAATGTATAAATATTAATAATTATTAACAATTGATTGATGAAATTGATTACAATCAATTGAGATTTTCATTACTATACTATTATTCAAAGCATAAATTAAGATCAAAACGCAATTTCCACGCGCGGTCAGTGATGCCAATGTTGGCGCCTTTTGCTACTGCGCTTGTGTTCGGGCCGTGCACTGGTTGGCCGCAGTTGGCGCGCGATTCAAAATTGGAATTAAAAAAAATTCTTGTAATTTAAACAAATAATTATTGAAAAATACACAAGAATGTATATAAATTGTACAACTTCTGATTGTAGACAAGACCAAAATGTATAACAGTTTATTTTCTTTGACTTCCAAGGAATAACTTATATTCCACAAAACATTTTATTTCAGAATTCTAAAATCAGAAGTTGTACAATTTATATACATTCTTGTGCATTTTTCGATAATTATTTATTTAATTTACAAGAATTGTTTTTAATGCCAATTTTGAATTGCGCGCCAAGTGCGGCCAACCAGTGCGCGGCCCGAACACAAGCGCAGTAGCAAAAGGCGCCAACATTGGCATTACTGCGCGCGGTCTTATTCGGAGGTTCGCCCCCGGTTTTATGATGCGCGAAGTAGTGGGGGCGGTTTTCGAACGAAGATAAGGAGAAGCGGTCTTATTTGGAGAGGGCTTATTCAGAAGTTGCACTGTATATAAAGGACATTTTTCCGAAAACTATTTTTGCATAGGAAATTCTTGAAAAATCTGATGCAACTGGTGTTGGAAGGAATTATTCGATATCAGTCTTTCAAATGTAGTAACAAAAAGCTGGATTAACAAAAATCTTACGAATGTTAAATTCTGTAAAATCATGCCCCAGGTAGTTCAAGACACAATGTATGAGAACATTCTAATTTAGAGTGAGGTAAGAATGGGTCAATATTGCGAAGGCTTTGCTGTCTTGTAATCCAACGAGAATGTTACAGTTTGCGATGGAGTAGAAATAGGCAATGATTGTGACGGTAGATTCTGGTTTGGGTGGGATGAGAATGGGTCAATATTTTGAAAGACTCAAGGTCTTGTGACCGAAGAAGAACATTCCACTTTAGAGTGGGGTAGGAATCTGTCAAGATTTTTAAGGCTTCGTGGTCTTGTGGGCCACCGTGAACTTTATGAGTTATATTGAGATAAGAATATTCCAAGATTTCGAAGGCATTGGGGTACTGAGACCAAAAAAAAACATTCTTATTTAGAGTGGGGTAGGAATAGGTCAAAATTGGGAAGGCTTCACGGTCTTGTGACCCAGCGAGAACATTCCAATGTAAAGTGGTGTAAGAACGGGTAAATATTAAGAAGGCTTTTGGGATGTTGCGGATTTCCAGAACATCACAAAACTTAATTTAACCATACATTTAAAAAAAATACGCTTGGTTTGCATCAAGAGTAAATACGGCACTCCTTATTGTTATTTTTTAAAGAGATTTATTTAGCTACGTTTCCTTTTTTTTCTTTTTCCGTTTCTCGTTTTCAATATCTTTATGAGAGCGTTCAAATTTTTCGGTCTCGAGTGGTGAATCTTGAAGCTCTCCAACACTTTACATTGCGTCATCGACTAGGATCTGTCGTCACCTCCATCCTGGCGAGGCTTCTTCTGTCTTGTGACCGTTAGCGTATTCTTCTTCTGGCTTTCCCTCCTGGATTTTAGTATCTTCTCTCTCTTTGGCCGTCTGAGATTCACGACATGTCTCTAGTGAAGATGAACCAAGGCGATTACCAGCTTGATCATGTACAACCTAGGTAATTTCGCCACTTTACGTATTTTATTTTTTTATTCCTGGCTGTTGATGCCGTCTCTCTTATATCTTGTTTTGGGAGTCATGGAGTCCAAAATTACACCTGCCGTTCGAAGCAAGGATTTCCGTTCTCCAATTCTCGTACAGGGGTGTATTTGGCCACCCTTGTTGGCTTCGACTTCCCAAGGACTTTTTCCGCTTCTCGAGAACAAGGAAAGATTCTTTTGTCGATGGCTTGGTTCAACGAGGTAAAGGAAGATGCAACGAAGAGGAGAAAAAGAGACTGGGCAGACCAATGCAAAGAGAGCTTGTTTGATGACCTCTCTCTTAACCGTAGCAATTAAAATTAGTCCTCTGGGCAGGACATTTATTACCTCTCCCATCAATGACTGTTCATCGCGGTAGCATAGCGTAGATTCGGGTATACCATTCTAGTTTGTGAACTCGAGGTGTGAACCACGTGCTCGTCAACGATCCATTATTAGGCTGTTGTGATAAGGTAGGATCTTGATCCTTTTTTATGGTTTAGCCAAGGTATTAATTTCTATGGTTACCGTTATCTTTATCTTTCTTTTTCAATTATTTAACTCCTTGGCAAAATCATACCATTTTTATAATAATTGTGCTTTGTACTTTTATAATGAGCCTGTAAACTAATTTTGACGGAGTGCCGGTGTCTAGAATCATGTGCCACTAAATTTCATTTGAGTTATTCCAAATCTGTTAAAGGAGGAAGTTTCCCCTTAAAAATGCATAAGTAGAGATCACTCCCCTCCCCCTTTGACCATTGAAACCCTAATTCAGTTTTTACCTTGAGATGTTTTATATTGTTACAAGTTCTTAGAAGTTTACCCTCAAAATTGTATAAGTAGAGATAACTCCCCTCCCCCTTTGACAATTGAAACCCTAATTCAGTTTTTACTTCAAAATGTTTTATATTGTTTTACATATCGTAATATCGCCTGAGAACATGTTTTGTAAAGCAAACCTCCCCTTCCCTTTCTTCGAATTATATCATTTTAGATCCTTCCCCTAAGTCTTCAGAATTTGTCAACCAATATTAGAATTTAAAAAGAAAGGGAATGTCATAGAGTTTAAAAATTATTGAAATTCATTTTGTAATGCTGAGGAATTTGTAATTGAAACCTCGGTTCATTTCGTAATAATCCTATAACTGAGTCCCTGGAATATAATAAATTAGCTATAATTTTATTTTGATATTGAGTTTTGCCAATTCATTAAAACCCTACCCCTCTACCAGTATCTATCCTTATTTAGAAGATGAGCTAACCACTCAGTTAGAGTTCTAGTCACTGCCCTGGTGTTTTCTTTCGTTTTGCTTTACTTTATTTTATTTCTTTTATTTATTTGCGTCGCTCTTCTTTCTCCTTATCGATTATCGTTCATGTCGCTTATTTGGGAACTTTACAGATTAGGAATTGTGGGGTTTGAAAATGAGAGTTTCATATTCTTAACCTGTGAAGGACAATTTTTGGGTTATTTTGTTGCTAAGTACAAACTTTAAACTACCTTGCTGTTTGAAGCGCGTTTTGAAAATTCCGGAAATCAATTTTGTTTGGTCTGTCCCAAGAAAGGACTGGCGCCCAACTTAAAGCGAATTTTTTAAGTTTTCTATAATTAGGGCAGGTTGTGTGCGGCTAATAAGGACCCCAAATTCCATCAAAAATAAAAGCAGCGTCACACTTTACGGTCTTGAAGTCCACCAAGGAGATTCTATTTTAGAGTGCAGTAGGAGTGGGTCAAGATTGCAAAGGCTTTGTGGTCTTGTGTTCGAACCAAATTCGAATTCATAAATTTGAAATTAACTCCAAAATTGATATTTTAATTAATATCTTTAAAACATTAACCAAAGAATAAAAATACTTCATTTTATTGAATATCGGCAGAATTTGGCACCAGCTTCGTGGACTCACCATTTGAAGTTGTTCCGGCTGCTGGCACCATTTAAATTTTAAAAAAGTACTCGTAGATAACGTCTTTAATGACGTGGTGCACGATCCGATGCACCCCGGCCGTCGACTTGTCATTTGGAGATGTGTTGGCTATTGCCAAACTCAAGATTTTATTTTTTAAAGCAGGTTAATGTTCTCTAATACTGGCACGTTGTTAAGAATATCAGCCTGTCCTAAGCCTGGAAAACGGACAACAATAAGGCTCGAGCCTCAGTAAATATAATATGTCATAATTTATTTTTTCTAAAGATTAGATTATTTTCCGTTTGTGATAAAATTGGTGAAATTTGATCTTATTCATTGTTGAGCTGTAACTTTTGATTGGAATGATGCAGAGAAGTACAGTTTTTTGTACATTTTTCTACAAATATAATTAGCTCCTTTCATTTTAACAATTTTGCTTACTTACCGGTAATTTTGTTAAGAATATTTTCGACAAAAGGGACCCATTATTAATTTTTTCTCAGTGTTATGAACTATTAACTATAAATCGAAAATCAACACGAAAGATTAAAAAATTGTTCAAAAAAATGAAAATTAGTCTTCAAAATATGAACAAGCAGTACAAAGTCTCAACATAAAAGGAGCTGATAACATTTGTTTAAAAAAATTCAAACAACTACGCTTTTCTGTTTTATTTCTGTCAATAGTACCATTTCAAGAATGAAAAATTATTTAAGCAATTAACAATAGAGTGAATCGATCGTGCTGATTCTTGATTTTAACTAAGTAGCTAATGTTACTCAGAGAAGGTGTAAACTTGGGATATTTTGTTAAACAAAGAGGTGTGAACAGATGTAAATTGTTTAAAAAATCATTGACAAGTGGTAGGAATACGGAAATACTATCGAGTTTGCAGACAAGTTTGGAAAAAAGCTAAATCGTTATACCTTCTCTTAGCAAAGAGTTACATTTAAACAATAAAAACGTTTTTAAGCAATTCACAACAAATAAAATTGACGGTTCTGATTTCTTACATTGCCTAATTAATTGATCTCGTGATGACAGTGATGATAATTTTTAAAAAATGTTTCAAAAATGTTGTGTAAGCAAAGTGGAATTGCTTGAATAATTAAGAATTAGTAAAAAAATACATGAAACTTTTTAGTTTGAGGTTCAAATTCCTGATTTCAACTACTGTGTATCGGGAGTCAAATATGAGTGAAACTTCGGTTATTAATATCTTCAGAGAATTTTTATTTTAAATGAAACTTTCAGAATGTCTTCAGAAAAATCTTAGGAACAGTTATATATATTAAAAAAAATTGAGTACAATAACTGATTTTTGTCAAAGCTCGTTCTGAAACATTCGCTAATTTGATTCCATAATTACTCCAGTTGATGGTATGTGAAACAAAGGTAAAAATTGAAATTTAAGAATTTTAAATTAGATTACAATCAAATTCAAAATCCCATTGAACGTCCAATAATCAAGTTAATGTGTAGAATTTCTGAGAATAAAACAAGAATTCAACGCTCAAATTTGGACAAACACCACAAAATGCTCCTATTGCAATTCCTAAGAACAAGAAAATTTGTTTCTTTGCACAAAAATAAAAAAGAGGAAAGAAAAATAAGAAGGCAACCAACCAAATCCCCTTCCTTCTCTTTTTTATTTCTTTCTTCTTTTTTATTTTTATTATTATCAAATCAGAATATGAAATCATGCACAATATTCACCAACGCTTCGGTGCTCACACAGCACCCTTAGCGAGGCAAGAAAAATTAGAGCAGGTAGGAACAGCGACGAAATAACGACGCTATCGCCTCGATACCTGACAACTGAATGTGGGTCAAAAGACAAATCCGTTATAAACAAACGAGAAATGAGAGAAAGTCAAGACCCATGAAAACTTATTGCTAAATGTAATTAATCATACTAGAATAACTTTTGTTTAATTTACCCAAATCAGTTTTTAAATTAATAGACAACTTATTTTGTTTTTTAATATAAAGCATTTCCATGAATTCTCTCTTTCTCTCATTACCTTCACTGTGTGAAATTTCAAAATTATCCCAGTCAAACTCATGGTCAACATCAACAAACCCTCTCGTATGTCTAGCAAGAACACTCTTATAACAACGCCATAAACGAACATCACTTTTGTGTTTCTCCACGCTAGTAATAAGAAGTCTGCCAGTCTGTCCCACATAAGTCATCTTACAGATCTTGCAAGTGATCTTGTAAACAACACCACCTTTTTCAAATTTATCTAAAGGATCTTTACCAAAAGTAATTATTGAATCCATTTAAAATGGTGTACGGAAAATAGTATGAATATTAAATTTTTTTAACATAAATTCAATAGTTTTCGAAATTTGACAAAAAAAAAAAATTATTGAAAGAACTATATTCTCTCAATTCTTTCTGATTATCTGTAAATAAAACGTTACTTTGTTTGTTTTTGATTTTTTGAATTCTAATTGTGATATGTTGCTCAATCAACTTATGTGGGTAATGATTAAGGAAAAGGATATTCCTAACAATATTCAAATTCTCTTTGTGAAATTAAATGTGGCACAAACCTAGAGCTCTGTCAACTAAGTTTTTGATTACTGCAATTTTCTTTTGAAAAGGATGAGCCGAAAAGAAATTTAAAATTCTACCTGAATATGTACTTTTCCTATACCAATTGGTAATAATATTACCATCATGACCCTTGATTACTTATACGTCCAAAAAACTGATTCTATTATTGTTCTCTATTTCATGGGTGAACTGAAGTTTTGAATGAAAACTATTAAAAGCATCATAAGCTGCCTATAACTTTGCTAGAGGAACACATAATAAGGTGTCATCAATATACCGAAAGTAAAAGGGCAAAACAAAATCCAGCTTCTTGAAAGTGAAGACCTCCAAATCTTCCATAACTATTTCTGCTAAAATCGGAGAAATGACTGAACCTATAGGAGTACCGAATTTTTGCCTATAAAAAGATCCATTGAATTTAAAATAAGTTGAGTTCATAATGAAAACTATCCCTTCAGTAAAATCTTTTTGACTTAATCGAGTACGTGTTTTTATATTATCCCATCTATTTAAAATTGCCTGTTTAACCAATTCAAGCGGTATACTTGGAAACATTGCAACAACATCCAAAGAAATTATTACATGGTCATCAGAAACAGTTTTTTGAATAATAATTTGTTGGAATTCCCAGCTATTTTTAATATTGTATTTGGAAGTTGTAATTGAGTCTTTAAGTATTAAATTAAAGTTTTGTTCTAAAAATTTTGTGGGAGTGTTAATAGTTGAAATAATCAATTTCAAAGGATAGCCATCTTTATGAATCTTTCTCAAACTATAACATCTTGCAAGAGCTGTGTCTTCGGTATTTATATCAGTCCATCTTATATCCTTTCCCAAAAGTCCTTTCTTTCTCCAATTGTCTAGAATCTTGAAAGTGTCTCTTCTTAATTGTTTCAACGGATTTTCATTCAATAATTCAAAGTTATCACGATTGGAAAGTAAATCCCCCATATCCCTAATATAATCTGATTTCTTCATACAAACAGTAATATTGCCTTTATCAGCATTCATGCAAATTATATCAGGGTTGGTTTTAAGGAAATCTTTTGTTATCCTGAAACCTTCAGAAATGTTACGATCAATACTACTAATGTGCAAACAATTTTTATCAACAAAGCTGTTTGACAAGTGTAAAACCTTCTTTCGGAAATCCTGTTGATCTAATGTTGGAATTTTGTGTATACTTGATTCAACATCTTTGACTATTTCCGTCATTTGTTTCGACTTAATTTTTAGCACATGATTACTAAAACCTTGACCTAATCTAAGAAAATCTGTAACTGAATCAGGAATTTTAATATCTGCCAAATTTACAAACCAAGGATCCTTATATTTTTTTCAAAAATCTTGTGTAAATTTAAATTTTGCTCTTGAATATTAGTTTGTTGATCAATCAAAATAGAAAGATTGTTTTCATGTTTTTTATCATCGTTTAAAAATCTTCGATTAAGGAAAATCTGATGTTTTAAAAGATCAATGATTTTATCTTGTGGCAAACATACTTCCAATTCACTTTTGATTCTGGACATTTTTACTTTTGAAAAATTAACATGATTTGAAACATCCTTGATCAGTAAATTCAGCAGTGAAAGTTTGAAATTCTTCAAATTATGTTCAAATAGTCTATTGCAAAAATTACTGTGAAAAGCAAAATCTCGAAACTTTTTATCCAAGAAAAATATTTTTTTAGGTAAAACGTCATTTCTTCGACATTCAATCAAAAACCTCATTTTTCTTTCCTCTTTTTTATTTTTGTGCAAAGAAACAATTTTTTTTGTTTTCTAGGAATTGCAATAGGAGCATTTTGTGATGTTTGTCCAGATTTGATCGTTGAATTCTTGTTTTATTTTCAGGAATTCCATACATTAACTTGATTATTGGACGTTAAATGGGATTTTGAATTTGATTTTAATCTAATTTAACATTCCTAAATTTCAATTTAGCTGACTTGGATTGGAGGTCATTTCTAACCAACCTTTTTTCGAAATGATGTTTTTTAATCAGATCAAAGTTGCATATGGTCTTGAAGCCGTCAGAAAGGTTAAATTATGGTGTGATATCAACCAAAAATTAAGAAGCAGTATCCTTCAGAAAAGGTTTTTGATTGATTGTCGAAGAAATTATGTTTTAGCCAATAAAATATTTTTCTTGGATAACAAATTTCGAGATTTTGCTTTTCACAGTAATTTTTGCAATAGACAATTTGAACATAATTAAAAGAATTTCAAACTCTCAATGCTGAATTTACTGATCAAGGATGTTTCAAATCATGTTAATTTTTTTAAACTAAAAATTTCCAGAATCAAAAGTGAATTAAAAGTATGTTTGCCACAAGATAAAAGCATTGATCTTTTAAAACATCAGATTTTCCTTAATCGAAGATTTTTAAACGATGATAAAAAACATGAAAACAATCTTTCTATTTTGATTGATCACCAACTAATATTCAAGAGCAAAATTTAAATTTACACAAGATTTTTGAAAAAAATATAAGGATCCTTGGTTTGTAAATTTGGCAGATATTAAAATTCCTGATTCAGTTACAGATTTTCTTAGATTAGGTCAAGGTTTTAGTAATCATGTGCTAAAAATTAAGTCGAAACAAATGACGGAAATAGTCAAAGATGTTGAATCAAGTATACACAAAATTCCAACATTAGATCAAGAGGATTTCCGAAAGAAGGTTTTACACTTGTCAAAGAGCTTTGTTGATAAAAATTGTTCGCACATTAGTAGTATTGATCGTAAAATTTCTGAAGGTTTCAGGATAACAAAAGATTTCCTTAAAACCAACCCTGATATAATTTGCATTAATGCTGATAAAGGCAATATTACTGTTTGTATGAAGAAATCAGATTATATTAGGGATATGAAGGATTTACTTTCCAATCGTGATAACATTGAATTATTGAATTAAAATCCGTTGAAATAAGTAAGAAGAGACACTTTCAAGATTGTAGACAATTGGAGAAAGAAAGGACTTTTGGGAAAAGATATAAGATGGACTGATATAAATACCGAAGATACAGCTCTTGCAAGATCTTATGGTTTGAGAAAGATTCATAAAGATGGCTATCCTTTGAGATTGGTTATTTCAACTATTAACACTCCCACGAAATTTTAAAAACAAAACTTCAATTTGATACTTGAAGACTCAATTACAACTTCCAAATACAATATTAAAAATAGCTGGGAATTCCAAAAAATTATAATTCAAAAAACTGTTCCTGATGACCATGTAATGATTTCTTTGGATGTTGTTGCAATGTTTCCAAGTATACCCCTTGAATTGGTTAAACAGGAAACTAATAGATGGGATAATATAAAAACACGTACTCGATTGAGTCAAAAAGATTTTATTGAAGGGATAGTTTTCATTATGAACTCAACTTATTTTAAATTCAATGGATCTTTTTATAGGCAAAAATTCGGTACTCCTATAGGTTCAGTCATTTCTCCGATTTTAGCAGAAATAGTTATGGAAGATTTGGAGGTCTTTACTTTCAAGAAGCTGGATTTTGTTTTGCCCTTTTACTTTCGGTATATTGATGACACCTTATTATGTGTTCCTCTAGCAAAGTTATAGGCAGCTTATGATGCTTTTAATAGTTTTCATTCAAAACTTCAGTTCACCCATTAAATAGAGAACAATAATAGAATCAGTTTTTTGGACGTAGAAGTAACCAAGGGTCAGGATGGTAATATTATTACCAATTGGTATAGGAAAAGTACATATTCAGGTAGAATTTTAAATTTCTTTTCGGCTCATCCTTTTCAAAAGAAAATTGCAGTAATCAAAAACTTAGTTGACAGAGCTCTAGGTTTGTCCCACATTTCATTTCACAAAGAGAATTTGAATATTGTTCTGAATATCCTTTTCCTTAATCATTACCCACATAAGTTGATTGAGCAACATATCACAATTAGAATTCAACAAATCAAAAATAAACAAAGTAACATTTTATTTACAGATAATCAGGAAGAATTGAGAGAATATAGTTCTTTCAATACTTTTGTTCTTCCTTTTTTTGGTCAAATTTCGAAAACTATTGAATTTATGTTAAAAAAATTTAATATTCCTACTATTTTCCGTATAAAATTTTTAATGGATTCAATAATTACTTTTAGTAAAGATCCTTTAGGCAAATTTGAAAAAGGCGGTGTTGTTTACAAGATCACTTGCAAGATCTGTAAGATGACTTATGTGGGACAGACTGGCAGACTTCTTAATACTAAGGTGGAGGAACACAAAAGTGATGTTCGTTTAGCACAGACCTGCCCAACTCGGGGAAATTCCCTTAGGGAACACATGTTCCGCGTCCCCTACTCTTTCTCCTAGAGAGCGGGAGTGGTGGTAAACGCTTGCGAGAATCTCTCCTCTGTGACGTACGCGTCTACCACGCGCATGCGTCTACCACTTCTCTCGCTCTCTAGGAGAAAGAGTAGGGGACGCGGAACATGTGTTCCCCAAGGGAATTTCCCCGAGTTGGGCAGGTCTGGTGTAGGACGTTGTTATAAGAGTGTTCTTGCTAGACATACGAGAGGGTTTGTTGATGTTGACCATGAGTTTGACTGGGATAATGTTGAAATTTTATATAGTGAAAGTAATGAGAGAAAGAGAGAATTCATGGAAATGCTTTATATTAAAAAACAAAATAAGTTGTCTATTAATTTAAAAACTGATTTGGATAAATTAAACAAATGTTATTCTAGTATGATTAATTACATTTAGCAATAAGTTTTCATGGTTCTTGACTTTTTCTGATTTCTCTTTTGTTTATAACGGATTTGTCTTTTGTCCCACGTTCAGTTGTCAGGTATCGAGGCGATAGCGTCGTTATTTCGTCGCTGTTCCTACCTGCTCTAATTTTTCTTGCTTCGCTAAGGGTGCTGTGTGAGCACCGAAGCGTTGGTAAATATTGTGCATGCTTTCATATTCTGATTTGATAATAATAAAAATAAAAAAAACGAAAGAAATAAAAAAGAGAAGGAAGGGGATTTGGTTGGTTGCCTTCTCATTTTTCTTTCCTCTTTTTTATTTTTGTGCAAAGAAACAAATTTTTTTGTTTTTAGGAATTGCAATAGGAGCATTTTGTGGTGTTTGTCCAAATTCGTTTGTTGAATTCTTGTTTTATTTTCAGGAATTCTATACATTAAAAAAATGTAAGTTCTTTAATTCGACGCCTCCATTCCATACCATTGAATGTGGAATGGAGGCGTCGAATTATCTAACAAAATTGTTTGCATGCGTTTGTTAGGGAAAATAAAATAATAAGAGAGAATAAATTTCGTACTTTATTTTTCAATACCTGAATAATCAATCCGGTCCGAGGTACATGAATTAGGATAACATACATACATGCTGAAAAGGACTTAAATTGAGTTCTCGAACAAAAGAAAATTACATGAAGTTGCCCTGACAACGACGGGAAAAAAGATGACTGTCTCACAGAATTTCTTGTATAAATTAAAAAAACCGACTCGATGTGAAAGGATAATGGCTCTAAAAATATGCTAGTATCGATAGACTCCTTATATTGTTTCCGTACAGTCGCGCGGATTTTTTTAAGGCTGAGGATATTTGTACGGCTTGCCGTACCCACTCTTGCAAAACGATTGAGAGATCGGGAAAGGGCTTATATGTTAGAGGCTGATGGATAACATTTTCACCAATAATGCCACTATACAATTTCGGTCCGGCCGTAAGGATAGACAATTCGTTCTTTTAAATCGAATCAACCATCTAAAGGACTGCGGCTTATACTAAAACACTTGTTTATAGGGTTATGATTGCCTAATGGAGATTCCGCGATTTCTTCTGTGTTCAATTCTTTAACCACTCCGCTGAACATGTTTATTTTCGCCCGTCTGTAATATGTATACATTCCACGTAAAATCGTTTGTTTGTTTAATTTTTCTAATATTGCAAAAACATCACCATTGGACGCTGCTAATACAATTTTTTCTTCGGTTGGTATGGGCGCGAAGACATTACCTTTTGTTCTCAATTGAATTGATTTGCCGGGAGGAAAAGTATACATTCGAAGTTCGAATATACGGTTCGGATGTGTGTGGGGTATCAGTCTAATTAATGGAAGTTCCTCAGGTTCAAATCCAAGTATAAGACGAGGATTTCTTCTACGAGGAGACCTGGACCTGAAACGAAGAGGAGGCTCCTGAGGAGAAGGAGATTTGGCACAAAATTTAGGTCTGGCAAGAGGAAGAGTCCTTTCTGGAGAATGAGGTCTTTCAAGAGGTATAGTCCTTTCGGGAGAATGTGTGTCAGGAAAAAAAGAAGAAGATGGTTTGCAGCGAGGAACACCATGAATTGGGTCGCCATTAGGCAAACACTCGAACAGTGAACTCAACTCTGCAACAACAAATAGAGGAGTGAATTTTTCTCGAAGTACACAATCGTATATTGGTACTTCATGCGTTGTGAATGTGTTTGTAATTGCCAGTGTAGTTGAGAAATAGTTGTCAACTGTTTAAAACGATTTTATCAAATCCTTCATGTCATAAAAATTATTATTTTATGTCTGTTGCTGAAGCTCCCCCCCCCCCGCCTACATAGAAAAACCAATCAATATCTTATATAATCACATTAATCTATCAAATTATTTTTTCTGACTTCCTAAATAGTATCCTTTTCATATACAGACCAATTTGTATGTTTTTATTATATTCTGATGTTATTTATCACTTTACTATAATATTTTTGTATAAAAATCATCTAAAATATTTCAAGATTAATGACTAACTACCCGCATGTACTGTGTGAACTTTATTTTGTATTAACGTACAATGTGCGCTATTAGAAGGGTACAATCTGTGCACGTCTAAATTTTGACTTGCACAATTGGCAGTGTTCCATGCTTGTACGTACAGAGTTAAAGCCGTGAAAAAATTCTCTGTGCAGAATAATTTCAATAATTATGATTCGCGTAAAGTTTACAAAAAATTTACTTGAAATGACTAATATATTAGATTATTATATTCACCAATAGAATTGAGGATAACTGCCAAAGATAAGACCACAGTATGGCCAATCCTCATCTTTTCTAATCAGAGGAAAAACTGATTAATGTATAATTGAAGAATTTTAGTAACAATGTCAATAGTAAATATTATACTGCTTCATTATATAGTCTATAGTATACTCGTTATCTCGTAGATTAAAGGCGTCGAGTTTGTCCTTCTGAGAGATTTACATTTTATATGAGTTGGTATATATGAAGAATACTTGGTTACAAATTTAATTAAACTTGACGAGTAAGCGAACAAAACATAATAAATCAGTTACAGATGATTCTTCAATAATTAGACAAATGCTGTATCGCAAAGACACCAGAGATATTTAGCTTGGGTTTATGCAGTTTTGAAAGCATTGTGAGCCCTTTATTGCAAAATAAACGTAATTAAGTTTAATATTTGGAAGTTTACACAATTTCGAAAGCGAGATTTTAATGTGACAGAATTATTTTTTTGAACCAAAGGTCAATAATCATATTCCTCAAGTTTTAAAAATGCAAATTTATACGATCCTGTTTACTGAGGTGCAAAAGCCATTAACTCTCTTAAACTGAATCAGTTAAATTGTCACTGGTTGTAGCAGTATTTTCAGCCAAATATAACCAAAAATATTTTGTACCAAAACACGTGTGTTAATAAATCAATTGACACCATTTTGAGAAATTACTACAAATTATATTGACAACTATGTATAGAACTATACATATAAAAATGGTATCGACGTTTCAATTGAAGATTCCTTATATACGCCCACTAAATCTATGAATTTTTATCAAGTTCTTTAAATTCACGCTTTTATTGCCATTTTTATATTAGAGAGAAAATATTATGTACCATTATTCTACAATATCTGTAACGTACGCAAATTGTCAATATTTTTTATTGCGAACAAATTAATCTTCAATACATTTTGTATGTTTCAATTTATATTACTGTTTTTCTTATTCTTAACCTATTTCTTTGTTTATCATAGGATGGTAAAAATGTTAGTTAAAAATAATTTACAATTATGATGATGTCACAGAAATACAAAATTTAAAACGTGTTGCAGATAAATTTTGGAACGGTTAAAAATTGAACGTATTTCAGCAAAAATTCAACGAGGTAAGGAGAATAATTCTGACGTCATCTACTGCGCCACGCTGGAATAAGCTAATTTGGGTAGAAATAGAATCGGTGACAGATAACACAAATAAAACATTGTTTCTACTTATCAATCTCCTCTGAAATAGATTAGACCATTGTAAACGAACGAGAACTTATTTATAACACTTAGCAAAAAGCAACTAGCAAAAAGCATTAAATTTCTAAATTTTCTTGGTTTCATAGGGTACTTACAGGAAAAATATTTACGATAAACGTATGTCAAAAACTAAGGAATTTTTTTTTTAATTTTGCATCACTCTTAAACCATTGATTTTATGATAAAATTATTTCAAAGAACAAATGCATAATTTATTAAGATCTATATTTTTTGTGTACACTGTTTTTTTCTGCAAAGCATATTTTTCGAGGGATAGCTCGTTTTTTGAACAAAGTCGTGGGAAATTAGCGTGAAAAATAAAGGTCCCAAATGTGAGCCTTGATGAACACCTTGATGATTTAGGACAAAAACTGTCTGACTTATAATTACCAATTTTCACATATTGAATTCTGTCCTTCAAATTACTACTAAGCCAATCAAGCAGTGGCCCTCTCACACCATAGGCCTTCAATTCAGACGAAAGGATGTCGTGGTTTATGCAATCGAATGCTTTTGCGACTATCAGTGTATATCGCATCTATCTGATGACCCTTATCTATAGTTTCGGTAACAAATTCTCTAAAAGTTGTGAGATTCGTAACTGTGGATCTACAAGGCCGGAAGCCATGATGCTCGTCAATAAAAATATTACGGAATTGATTTTGTCCGGATTTTTATGTCAATGTTATTGATGAGACCTTTCAGCGTTTCAGATCAATCCCGAAATTCGAGGAGTGATTCAAGTGATTGCAAACATATTTGCAATCTCTTTACCGTTGTTAATTTCTATATCATTATACACTATATTTCTTGGGACGTTTGTGTCCTTTAGCTTTTGATTTACGAAACGCCAGAAGGCCCCAATATTCTCTTGTGCATTGCTTTCTATATCACTGGTATATTGAAAATACAGACTGTCACTCAGGATTTTCCAACTTCATCTTAAGGAACTGAAACTTTAAAAATTATTTAAAGATTGAATTTGCCTAAATCTTTTATGGGCAATCATTTTTACTTGAGAAAGTTTTTTAAACTCGAGATTAAACCACGAGAGATATGTTGAAAGGAAGAATTTTTAGTAGGCACATATTTCTCAATAACAAAATTAATATGATAATAAAATTTTTCATTTGAAATATCGTTCAAATGTAATCCATTTTAACAATTAACTTCCGCGAGGTACTCAAGGATCGTTCCGCAGTTAGCATTAGCAAAGTCATTAGCAAAGTCATTTGGATATCTATAAGACTGATATTACAGAAAATTAAGTCTGAGAGATTGCGCTGACAATTTGCTATACTGTTCAGTTGCCTAAGATCAAAAATGCACAGATGTTAGATATAGTTTTGACAGCACCTAGTATTGTTCCTCTGACTGAAGAGCCCCTGTCCGTTAAGACGCCTCTATTATCAGTATGCCGGGAAACACCAGGAAGATTATAATCGCCTATAAACAAGAGTTTTGCTAACGGAAACTGTCGTGTAACATTATTAATGGACACAATATGCTTATTGAAACTTTCTATAAGAGAAGCAGGTGGAAAGTATACAGAACCGATTTTATAATTGATATGAGCAAGTCTAATTTTGACAAAAATTTGTTCAATGGAGTTTTCTAGAATTATTATTTGATTACTGGCTATTTTTTTACTTACGGCAGTTAAAACGCCGCCTTCCTTCTGGAAAATACTTGTTTTCGGAGATCTGTCCTTTCTGTAAATGTGGTTGTTTTAAAGACCGTGTTTGGCGTCATTTATACCTTCGTTCAGCCATGTTTCCGTTAAAATTATGATGTCTCAACGTGTCGACGATGTTAATACTGATGTTCTCAGGTTGAGCAGCTTTGTCTTAAGTCCTCCTACATTTTGGTAATAAACAAACAAAAATACAGTGACGCGCTTATTCCTGGTTTGCTGTTGATTAGTTTTTTGTTGGCTTTGATGATTGTATATCAAGGATTTTAAGAACACTATTGAAAAACTTGATAGTTTTATTTGTTGAACCATCATTTTTAAGATCTTGGAGTTCTGCTTTTAACTTCTTGAAATGATCTCTTTGCTGCTGTGTTTGATCTACATGAAAGGAAATCAGGCCATCATATTTCGATTTTTGTCGAAGAAAGTTGATAGCCGACGCTGTATCTTTGAAGATAACCTTAACGGGTTGAATTGTCTGAGTTGATTTCTTTCCCACCCTGTAGTCATCAATTCTTGATTCTGCAGTACTTGCAGTGTATTCAGGCATTAAAAAAAAATTATATTTTTAGATCTAACTTGACGTTCCAGGACTTCATCAGCAAGGTCATTAGAATGAGGAGACAATCCCGCATTTTCGGTGTCAGTTAGCACTGTTTCCACAGTATCCAACCTTACCTTGATTTGTTCCACGGATTGTTCAGTGACTATTTGGCGATCAGAAACCCCATTTGGTTTATCAGAAAATTTTTTCATGGTTTTATTGATATCATCTTTATTTTTGGTAAGTTCTCAAGATGTTTTTCTAATAATTTAGTCATCAGGGCTTCCAGTGCTTCGTTGGTTATCATTGAGTTTGGAGAAGCTGATCTGAATGGCGGGCATTATTTAGACACAACTCCTTTTACTTTTTCGGGTCGGATCGGGTCGGGTTTCTGGTTTTCAACCCGAAAGTTGAAAACAAATTGCAAAAAGTCCCAAAAAGTTTCAAACACTCTTGCAAAAAAAAAAAAAAAGAAAAAAAAAAGATTCTTAATTTTGAGGGTGTCAAACCATAACAGCTTGAACGCCATCTTTCACAAAACCGTTTTTATTGACTCAAAAATTCTCTAAATTCAAGGAGCATATCACAGTAGAACGATTTGACTCAAACAATTGGAATTTTGATTTTTGACAATACATAATAAATAAATCAATTGCTTTGAAAATAAAATAACTAACATAGAGAAATGTATTAAATCTACAAAATTACGCTTTTATATATCTCACATTGCGTTAATTTTCTGATCATTAAAACAAAACTAAACAAATAAAGAATAAAATTCTTCTTAAAACCTTACTAATGAGCATTATTTTCAATTTAATTTTGCACAACAAAGTATGTAAGCTCACTGAAAATATTTGTTCTACGCTTACCGAATTTCGGTGAATCTAGACGGCCTTCACAGAAATCAACCTTCTGTTTATCGGAATATAGTATAGATTAGTTTTGAATAAACTAAACTGTTGTTTTTCTTGTACCCGCATACAGATTAAAAATATGACATTTTTTATGTTCACTGAATCTGCTAAATCACACTTGCGAGCGAGAGCAATATAAAAAATTAGGACTTTCGCTTCAATTCGAATGTCATTTTTAATCGAAAATCAATGGGAACGATTAACTAATTAGTTTATTTTAATACGATGTTTGAAATCTTCTGCGACGATGTTGTAGGTACAAAATTAGGAGCATGGTGTAGTATGCAGTTTGTCTTTTACCTCTGTTATACTTACACAGCGGCCGAGAGTACTGCAGGTGATAACAGTCATTATTATAATAATAATTCGTTCTCTATTTCTTTCTGCTCTTTAGGCCTATTAATGATTTATTTATTCATTTCATAAGCAAAGTTAAATTAGAAAATCGATTCCGACGCACTAAAGGCTACAGAATTTTTGGAAAAGTAAATTCCTGCTTTCAACCACACTATAAATAAAATAATAATAGAGAATACAATATTTTCTTTATTTTTCAATATCTGAATACAGCCCAGTACGATGTGCAGAAATTAATAACACATACAATTAATTTGATTATAGTAAGTAATAAGAATGTATTCCTTAAGGCCGAAGGAGCTTCAACATAAGGGTATTAAAAATTACGAAATTACATTTGTCAATATCTTTACCTTTAATTCCAAAAGGTTTATGCACACAAATGAAGTCTGGGCTCATTTTGAGTCATACATTGATCCATGATTGAGAGGTATTATTTTTCAGTTAAAAGTGACTTAAATCGAGTTATTTAATGAAAGAAAATTACATGAAGTTGTCTCGGCAACGTTTGAAGTGAGACCTGCAAAAAATAAGACGCCAGAAAAAGTAAGCATATATCTTTTCTCTGTGCATAAATGCAGGACAAGCATAAAGACTGAGCGCGAAGCGCAACATCCAACAAACGAGGAAAAAAGTTGACTGTCTCACATAATTTCTTGTTCAAATTAAGAAAACCAATTCAATGCGTATAAACAGACACTCTGTTTGTTTAAATCATAATAACGTGAAGCATTGTGGTTTATACACGTGATATTTTAAAACTCTTTAGAATTGGTTGCTGGTTGCCTAACGGAGATTCGGCGACTTCTTTTCTGTTCATTTCTTGAACAAAGCCGCTGAACATGTTTATTTTCGCCCGCATCATCTTGAAACTAAATATATACATTCCACGCAAAATCATTTGTTTCTTCAATTTTTCCAATATTGCAAAGACGTCACCATTGGCCGCTGTTAATACAATTTGTTCTTCGGTTGGCATGGGCCCAAGAATGTTATTCTTTATTCTCAATTGAATTGCTGTATGGGGAGGAAAAATGTATTTCTGAAGTTGGAATATCCGGTTCGGATTGTTGTTGGGAATAAGTCGAATAAATGGAAGTTCTGCAAGTTCAAATCCAAGTATAAAATGAGAAGGATGCCTAGTACGAGGAGACCTGGACCTGACACGAACAGGAGTATTGACAGGAGAAGGAGATCTGACAGAAGATTGAGGTCTGGGAAGAGGAAGAGTCCTTCTTGGAGAATTAGGTCTTGCTTGAGGTATAGTCCTTTCGGCAGAATGCATTTCAGGAAAAAAAGGAGTTCCGCGGCGAGGAACACCGGGAATAGGCTCACCGTTAGGTAAACATTCGAACTGTAAACTCAACTCTGCAACAAGAAAAAAAGGTTTACATTTTTTAGGAAGTACACAATCGTTTGTGTGTATGTTGGTATATCATGAGTTGTGAAGGTGTTTATAATTGCAGATCCTCAAATCTTTCATGTGAATCTGCTACTCTGCAAGAGAGCTGCTTACTGAGTCAGTGGCGATCTATATTTGTCGGCTTTATCTTCTTAGTCCCGTAATTTATGATTTTGCGATATTACCTTTTTACTCTATTTATCATGAAATATATATAATTATATTGATGTTAGTATATTAGTCGGATTGCAGAAGGTTATGTTGTAATGAATCTCAGCTAAACCTCGGCCTTTTATGTCCACTCGTATATCTGTCATCTAATGTGCATATTTCGTGGAATATAATAAAGATGTATTATTGTGTGTTTTCAAAATAAATTTTCTGTGGTTAACCCAGTTTTTCATCACACAGCCCCAAAAAAAAGTAGGTTGTCCGATGGACAAGAGTAGTCACATCCTATGGATTCGGATTCAGCGACACGAAATCCATAGGATGTGACTATTCTGGTTTGGCGAAACATCAAATTTCTTCGGCAAGGTTTTACGGTATTGTTTTCTGTGCAGCCCCTCCCCCACCGCAAAGGTCGAGATTAAAAAAAACACAGGGTTTTTTACATATTATTCAATGCAAAAATAGCCAAGGAAACAATGTTTTTTGAGGTTAGAAAAAAACCTGAGGGTGATGGCGGAATTCTGACCTTGGATTCGGATACAGCGACCCAAAATCAATAGGTTGTGACTACTCTAGTCTGTCGGACAACCTACTTTCTTTTGTGGGGCTGTGTCATCAGCCACGGACTAAGTCTAGTGCCTGATGAGATAAAGATGTTGTGAGTTTCATACCCTGTTTGAAATGGCTCGCAACGATGTTGTAGCAAAAATATTATAAACATAGTTCCGGTGCACCAAAGGTGCTGCCTCTAGGAACTTCGCGGTTAAATAACTTGTTTACAAGAGCAAAAGTGAAGGAGAATATTGCAATCGCGGTTACACACTGCGAGCATGAATGGATTTTGAACTCATTTAGCATTTCGCCTTTGCGAACGGCTTCACTGCGTCATCTAACGGGATGGTTTGTCACTGTGATCCGCTGTTTAAGCTGGTTACCATAAGTCAAATTAGTCTCTTATATCATCGTGCATGTATGTTTATGTAGCTTAGTGAGATAAAAAGAACAAAAACGAAATCGTCGATTGGCTCGGATATAATGATCCGCCTGGATAATTACATCGCAGTATAAAATGTAGTCCTCGTTTTCTAAAACTGGCACAGGGATGGATCTATGAAAAGGTAACCATCCTGTCCAGAGTCCTAGGTTTAGGGAAAGTTGTTGAGGCACAATGCCCGCTCGAATATTATGTTTGTGCGTTTACTCTCTCTTAACCATTACGTGACAACCATCAATAATGTGCTCGATGGATTCGTTCGCACCTCCATACAATCGGCACCTGTCAACCACAACATGATGAAACACGTACTTGCGATATTTTCTGGCGCTGACAATCCTGTCAATCAGGATATCCTCTTTTAGCCAAATATTGCATGCCTCGCTCTCCACTTCATGTTCTTCTAATCTTTTGGGGTGCTCGCCGTGGATGGACTCTTGTTTTCATTGCATTTGTAGGTCCTCCAGGAGAAATTCAAGAGCGTGTAATCGATATCCGATTCACAGATGGTGTTATAAGATCCATAATCTCGCTTGCTGTTAAAATAGTCACGCAACTGTATAACTTGTGACCCACATAGTTGCTTCACATCTACAAGGCCCCTGCCTCCTGTATGCCATGGGTGAACCATCCTTATAATAGTCAAATTACTGTGAAGCATTCGATGCTTGGCCACTTTAACGCGGATGGACATAGGTCTTGTAAATACAGTAGTAAAGACAGTCATTAGGCTTTTGTTAACTATCGCCGTTGATTATCGTTTGCGGATGAAAATTCACGGCCAAACAATTCGAGCGTAGCGCTAGCATTCAAAATGTAAGAATAAGCAGTCGCGGACAGCCGATAGGAGCCAGTCGTGGGTGT